>JABUQX010071232.1:0-7500 GCA_015478945.1 Trachelipus rathkii
AGCTTCCTGTACATTGTCTACGGCGACGCTGTTGCGATGGTTTGTGTCCTCGGAGTAGTGAAATTTTTTTTCATTCTTATTATTGCTCAACTTTTACCGCAACAAGCATCTTGTGCCCATGGCGGGTGGCTTCGACTTGTTGGTTGTCTCCTGTAAAACCAGGTAGGTAACCCATCAAATGCCTGTGTGAGCCCCACGCAGAAGTTCTATAATCTGTACTTTTTATATCTGACCTCTATTCCAGACCATAGGTCTCACTAGACATTACATTAGCACAGGTAAAGCATACCGTCACTGTAGAAGACCTAGCACACTCAAGACTTATTCGCTTTGCATCCACTAAGGATCATGTCACCAGCCATCTTTCCTTCCATTCACCAACTTTCATGTACTACATTCTGTGTAATCATTCCCGTTCCCTTTTCACACCAATATATCCTAAATTTATTTTTGAACTTCAGACAGTTTGTTCCTCAGCGCTCACCATCTAACATAACTTTACACAGAAACTATCCCTCCACTCAAAAACCCATAACCTTACTCTATATCTACGTTTACTTTCAACCCCTCCTTTTACACAAAACCAAATCCAAATCTCTCTCTACTAATCCCCTCCAAGCTATTTCAGTTCGCTACACAAAACTAAAATCATCCGCATATAATAGGTAGAGCACCCTTCACTCTCTTTCATTCTCCATTACTCTCACCATCCCTTCACCTCACCGCCACTCTGATTCTTTACTAACCAACCATATATAATTAATAATATATATATTATATATCTATATATATAATATATAATATATATATATATAAGTATATATATATATTATATATATATATATATATATATATATATATATATATTAGTATTAATAGTATAGATATAAATATATATATATATATGATATATATATATATATATATTATATGTATAATATATATTAATTTAAATATATATATATTATAAGTATAAATAGGTATATATAATATATAGTATATTAATATATATTATTATATATATATACTATATATATATATATATATATATATACATATATATTATAATTTTTCAATTGAATCGAATTTTGAACTATTCAGCTATTTATTTACAAACCACAAAAGAAAAATAAAAATTATTTTTACTCCGGCTCCCGCTCCAACTTCCGACTATATTTCTGCACTGTTTGAGAATTGTGCATACTTTTATCAATAAATTTTTCTAATTTCACCAAAAATATTTTTTGAAAAATTTTATGCCAGAGATTTTCCCGATTTTGGCACGCACTCTCAAATAGGTGTGGCATCCGGACCTAAGGTTTCCTGCATAAATTTGAAAATGTTAGACGTCTTCTGGAATAAACTTTTACACAAAAAAATATTTATCAGGAACAAGGATTATCACCCAGGGAGAATCCGGCTCCGTTTCCGATCCCGGATCCGGATCCAACTAAGGTTTCTGCACATTTGAACATTGTCCAAACACGTCTTCTGAATAAATTCAACTTTATCTAAAAAAAATATTTCTTGAAAACAAATTTACTAAACAGGAAATCCGCCTCTTAAACTTCCGGCTCCGTCCGATATCCGGATCCGGCCGGCAAGGGTTTATATTTTTGAACTTATTTTGGAAAATTAGTAGCAAGTCTTGGCAATGAACATTTAACTAAAAAAATCTGAAAAAATAAACAAGATCCCCCCGACCGGACTCCACCCCGACGACCACAAATGCGCCACAAAACACCACCCAATCAAAACACCACATCGATTTGCTCAAGAACCGCAAGTAATACAATATATATATATATAATTATATATATTAGTTTATAGTTTATTCATTTCTTAATTTATATATTTTTGTAACATTTTTTTTTTTGTATCAAAAAAATTTTTTAAAGATTGCTTTTTACTACTGATTTTTCTAAGCATATCTGTTGGCTATAGTCCTCCCTCTCCTAGGGATTTTTGAAGTAGCCTACCCTGTAAAGCGCGATAAAATGAATTTACGTTCAGTTTGCGTATAAGAAAACCTTATGGGATTATTCACAACTTTGAGTAACTTTTTTCTTAAAAACCTTAATCTTTTTTTTATATTTTATTATTTTTTTAAAAATCTATACTGTGATTTCTATAAGTCTGTGATGGAGTTGTTCTGCCTGATTATTACCAAATAATACTTCAAATAATTTGTTGATAATTTTTGTACATTAAATGTTTGTAGTTTTAATAGTCTTCCTGTAAATTGGACTGGAAAATTCTCCACAATTACCCTGTTAACAATTTAAAAAAATAAAATGAATTTTTATATCTTTTTATTAAACTGTTTACATACATCTTAAAATCATTCAGTTACACACATACTTCCTCCTAATTATACCCAAAATGAAGCAATAATCAACACATTCAACTAAGAATTTGCTGACACCGTACTTTACTACTCGGAAGTCTTAAAAAAGAAAAAAAACAAAACGAAAAGGGATAACAAGATGTTGAAAATATAACACCAATCAATTAAAAGAAAATTTGATAAACGCATAAAAACAAATATGGGTATGATAAAAATGCTAGCCGGGTGAGTTGACTTGGCTTTTTTCATCAACATTAGGGTAGTTTAGGAGGAGCTAGGCTATGTATCAACAACGAATTTGGTAACTTAAAAAAAATATATACATATATTTATTTTACATTTTATTTCGTTAACACTTTTTAAATTCTTCACAACTTCGTTTAAAATTTTTCGGAATTTAGTTTCTTAATTAAATTTTGTAAATTATCACCATTTATAATTAATTTTGATTAAAATTACATAAAGCACTTGAATATGAAATCCACGCGTACACCCTTCATCGTAAGACTTTGTTCACAAACTGAATTAAGTTTTTTTGACATTTGACAACACCGCAATCTCTTTATGGTCACGTGATGTCATATTCCAGGGATCACTGGTATATCATATCATCCTGACTATGATGGGTATTAGTTACAATTAATTTAATCAACCATATATTTTAATAAAACAGCTTTAAGTGATACAACATGTAAAAATTTATGAAAAGTTAATAAAAGACAGAAAACACAAACCCAGAGAAGGAGAGAGCCGAAGACAAACATTACAAGCACCAAGGAACGACAGGAACACACTTGCCAACGAAGGACGTGTTGCGACAATGTTCAAACTAGTGGCAGAACCTTAGTTGGATCCGAAGCCGGAGCAGCTTACTTTTAAAATCTATTCATATTATTAGAACTAATCAAGAGGCTCACTGCATACCATTCTGACAAGAGTGTCATCTACTCAGCGCTGCGAGGATCAAAACCATATGCGTCATATCCTCGATCGCAGCTCAAGACCTCTGGCCTTACGCCGCGCCAAGTTCATATCATACACCCTCACGAGCCCCGCAATAGGTTACACATCGGCAACGGAGTATATTGTACCAGGCCGCAGATACATGTTCTCAAAAATTGCTGTTCCTTTTTTCCGCGAGCAGCTTCTTCTTAAAGTCTTACAAATAATACACAATTTCTTGATTTCTTCGAAATCATCATTGTCTTTCATCTAACTGTTAAAATACTGCATTTGAGCTCAATTACTTTCATAATTACTATACTATATCAACATTGAAGCATATATTAAGTGATTTGATAAGGCTATCTCTATAAGGGGGGATTAAATTAGAACACAGCGGGGACTGGGCGATGTCACCTTCCTATCTCTATATCCCGTTTTTATCTTCCCAAATATTCAGCAGGAATGACCTCTGCATTGAAACGTATATTGAACTTGGATGCTAATCTGTTTGAACTTTTGTCTCACTTCTTTGATTCCCTTGAAATAATGTCGAAAGCATAAACAAGATGATTATTTTTCTGTCATGAGACTCACGTTCTTTATCCTTTCCTTTCCACTAAAACTAATAAAATTTAATTTAACTCTGCATGTTCTTGTGGTGTTATTTGAGGGAGGCATATATTAATAATTAGATTTGCCTTAAAACTCCAGAAACTCTTGTTATTTATGTTTTATCCCGGTATCGTGGAATATATATACCCCGTTTCACTGAATATTTTTTTTCTCTAAAAAATGTTATAATCTTTCTAGTTTCTCTTTTTCAAGCTCCTTCCGTTCCTTTTTAGGAGATATTCTTCCTTCTCCACTTCTCTCGAACTCATTTGTACCTAGCATTGTATTTCATTTACTGATGTAATATCTCTTCTCTCTGAGTTAAATGCCAAGAAATCTTGCGGTCCTTAATTTATCTGTTCTGACTCTCAAAACTTGTGCTTCCGAGCTTGCATCCTACCATGATATGCTGTTTCGTTTCTTCCAATCAATTTCGACTTTTTTTCTGTTTCAAGCTTTCGCTCATTCAACTTTTGGCCAAAAAAAATGAATCAGTTTCAACCTTCTAACAATCATCTTATGACATTATGACATTAACCTTATTATATCCAAAGTTTTTGAATCTATCATTAGGAGTAAATTTTGAAAACATAATAATTCTTCTAATATAGCTTACGTACGGAACTTTTCGACTGGTGAACTTCTTTCCATTCTCTCTGTTTCTTTGATCCTGGACATTTCAGCACTTTAGTGAATCATTTTCAGTGTCGCTAGACAAAACGATAACTTCCGATAGAGTCTGACACCAAGCCTTGATTTCTAAATTCTTTCTTTCGGTATCCTGTAGCGTTCTCTCTCTGCCTTTCTTTCCCGTTATTCTATAGCATTTACTGTAGATAGCCACCGCTCATCCTTTAAATCTACCTTTAGTATTATTTATTGTGTTCTGTTCTATTCATTATTTCCATATTGATATTTTACTTTTCTTTTGTAACCTTCTCTATTTGTCAATTCATCACATCCACACTTTTGCTTCTTTCAATTGGAAAAGCGTCTCAGCCACAATGGCTGATGTTATGATGGTGGCTTTGGAGCATATGTCTTGCAATCTTTCTTTTATTTATAATTGGTGAAGAGTAAATAGGATATATATATATATATATTCAATGCTGCATTCAGAAATTTAATTTTTTTTTTTTTTTTTAAACACCTCTTTTGAGGGTACTCTCGGTGCTACACCGTCCCCAAACCTTGGGTTAAGGCATAGCACCGCACACTCAACTCCCCAAGACTAACCTTATTATGCCAAGGCTTCCTTTAATTGCTTCTATAGCTACCTCCTCTGTTCCAATTTTAGCAGGGATCTTTTCTAGATATGTCACTAGAGAGGTTTTTACCGCTCCAAGGGACCCCACCACCACCGGCACTACCTCTACCTCCTCCATCTCCCACATCCTTCTGATGGCGTATCTTAATCTTTGGTATTTTATTTCTTTCTCCCTTTCGTAGAGGGCCACCTTTTCATCGTATGGGACACCTACCTCTATTAATTGACATTTTCTTGTTGTTTTATTAACTAATACAATATCCGGTCTATTACTTTGTACAAATATGTCGGTGGGTATGCCAAAATCATATAGAATTTGGATATGGTCATTATGTACTATTGCAGGGGGTTTATAATTCCAATGATTATTAGGAGTATCAATATTATATAGTTTGCATAGTCTGTAGTGAATGAGCTTGCATATGGTATTATGTCTTTCCGTATATAGTCCCATACGTAGCAGAGTCTCACATCCGGACAATATATGGGGCACAGTCTCTGAGAATTCCCCACACATCCTACATCTATCAGAGCCATCGACTCCTTCGATATGCTTTTTGAACCAATTGGTTCTTAAGCACCAATCCTGAGCTGTAATCAGAGTTCTCTCATCATTTATTTTCAAAAATCCCCTCGCAATTGTTTCTATAGATTTTTCTTTATTGATAAAGGCCTTGTTCAGTACTTCTTTTTTAAAGTGTTGGGCATGTCTATGTTCTTCCCATTCTACATTATCGGCTTTCTTTCCTTCTCTTTGCTGCTTTCATAAGATTCTCAGTTTAAACATTTTAGTTCTTTCTTTGAGGTTTTTCTTATTCCATCCATTCTGTGTTCTGATATCGATGTTAAATTCATGGAGGTAGTCATTTGCCTTTTTTGTTATTGAGTTGTTTCCAGCCTTGCAGATCTTCATGTCTTTTAAACCAACCAAATGAATTGGTTCCTTTCCTTCTTATATTCTGCTAATTCTACTATTTCATTTTTTTTGTGGGTTCTATCTATATGTGGCATTCCATCCGGATCTGGATCCGGAGTCGGAGTCGGAGTCGGGAGTCGGAGTCGGAGGGAGTCGGAGTCGGCAATTTGAAAAGGGTGGAGTCTGAGTCGGAGTCGAGTCGGAGTCGATGTCGGAGTCGGAGTCGGAGTCGGATGTCGGAGTCGGAGTCGGAAATTTTGGAACCGACTCCACAACCGACGTCACAGTCTTCTCGGGATGTACATAAATCCTTGGCATGCATTGGTTTTTGTAGATTATTTTGTCGTACACTGGGAAGTAAGTTTCCTGTTGTTGTGTCTAGAGTTTTTTTCATTTCATTTCTGGTACCAGTCTTAATTGTTCCAAAACTCAATATTCTCATTCACTTGGCATGTCCAATGCGCTTAAATTGCCCTCTGTTTTTGTTGTTTTGGTCTTTAATTGCAGTTTTAATTTTTCTTCAACTCTGAGATGTATTCCTTTTTTTCTCTCTTTTCATAATTGTGTTTTCATGCTGTCCGCTCCTCTACTCCTAGGTATATGTAAGTTCCTTCCTATTCCAGTTCTTTAATTTTCATACGTTATTTACCATGATGTTTTCAGCATGTATCTTTCTACCTTTGTTCATAACTATGAACGCACACTTTTCCAATCCAAAATCCATTCTGATATCCGATGAAAAATCACTGACCACCTTTATCTGTTTCTCTGCCTCTCCTCTATTTGGCGCATACAGCTTTATATCGTCCATGTAGAAAAGATGTGAGATTCTCTTTTCTTTCTTCTCTGTTCTTTTATTTATTCTGTACCCGTTCTCTAAGTTGTTGATCAGGTTACTTAAGGGGTTGAGGGCTAATACAAATAACAGGGGGGACATGGAGTCTCCTAGAAAAATCCCTCTTTTCACTTTACATTTTATTATTTTTCATAATTCCTTTCCCGTGTGGTAGCTTTATAATTATTATCCAACATTTTCCACATTATCCTTTTTTCCTTGAATCTATTTAACTTTTCCTCAAACTTTATGTAGCTTCTCATTATGTTGCTTCAGCCACGAATGGGGTAAAACACAATAACTATGAGCTTTCCTGTAATCATCCACATCATGCATTAGATTTCTTTTGCCTTTCCAGCTCTATTTTCCAATTATCATTTTATTGTATCAAGTAGTGTTTCATTTGTACCTATAGATATTGTCTACTACATCCTTTTTGCTGCTTTCATTAATTGACTGTTGCTAGGCTCCTTTCTACATTTTGAAATAACCTTTGGGTCAGATACTCCTGTTAATTCACTTTTATATCGCTGTGGGAAGCAAATGTTATAGGTCTATACTTCTAAGATCTTTGGTTT
>JABUQX010071232.1:12500-20000 GCA_015478945.1 Trachelipus rathkii
TATTATACTAAATAAATACATAAATTAACAAATAAATAAGAAAAAAAACACTAAGAAAAATAAATAAGTGAATAAATAATATATAATTAAAATAAATAAATATTAACGATATAACTTAATAAGCGTATTATTATAAGTTAATTCATGGAGATAAAAAAAATTACACTAATTATAATGATAATGTTTATGATGATGATGATGCTGATATAACGATGAAAACTTATAATAATAATAATAATAATAATATAATAATAAATAATAATAATAATGAATAATAATAATAATAATATAATAATAATAGAATAATATATTAATACATAATAATAATAATAATATAATAAATAATAAATAATAATCATTAATTATATCATAATAATAATAATTAATAATAATAATAATAATATTTCAATATAATAATAATAAAATGAATAAAATAATAATAATTAATAATAATAATAATAATAAATAAATATATATATATATATAGTATACCAAGTAATATATATATATATATATAATATATCTATATAGTATATAAATATAATAATTATATATTATATATGATTATATATAATATATATATCTATATTATACTATCATATATAGTATACTATTATCATAATTATATATATCTATATATATAGTATATATATAGTATATATAATATATATATATATGATATAATATATATATATATATAAATATATATATATATATAATATATTATAATATTATATAATATACTATATATATTATATATTTATATAATATTAGTATTATATATCTAGTATAGTTATATACTGAAGTATATATATTATTACTAGGTATATACTATATATATATATATATATATATATATACTATATATATATAATATATATCACTATTATATAATATATATACTATATATATAATATATATATATTATATATTATTATATATATATATATATATATATATATTAATAATATACAAAGCTGTCCTAAATAATCTCGAGTAAATATTAAAAACATAACCTTTACTTAAAGTATATATAATGTAATTAATAAAAATTATTGTTATTATTATTATGTTATTATTGATTGATTATTATTATTATTATTATTATGTATTATTATTATTATTATAATGTATTATTATTATTATTATTATTAATTTATTATTATCATTATTATGTAAAATTATTTATTTTATTAATATTAAATACATTAATTATTATTATTTTATTAATTATTATTTATTAATTATTATTATTAATTATTGATTATTATTATTGATTTTATTATTTTATTATTATTGTATTAATTATTATTTAATATTATTATTATTTAGTAATTATTATTTATTATTGATATTATTATTATTATTATTGATTATTTTATTTAATTGATCATTATATAATTATTATTATTATTATTATTATTATTATTATTATTATTATTATTATTATTATTATTATTATTATTATTATTATTTTTATTATTATTATTATTATTATTATTATTATTAATAGAAAATGGGTGTTACACCCTCTTGAGAAAGACGAGTTAAAATTCTCTTTTGTTCCCGATTTCTTTGTTGTATTAATCTTTAACGGCGCAAATTTTCATTTTGAAGTTGAGGGGAAAGAGTTGCAATGGCCTTTCTTTTTTCCAAATGTTTTATATTTTTCGATTCCTTAAGTTTTTCTTCAGAATATTCCCTGCTATTAATTATTTCTAATGAGTACGGTTCGTGCAATTTGGCGTCAGTTTTCCGATTTGTAGTAGTTTTTGGACGTATGCTTTTGCTTATTTGAAGATTAAAACGTTCAAACGAAGAAAATTCTTCTTCTGAAGGTCCATCTCGTGTACTACCCTTATGGGTAAACGTTGAATATGTAAATGATTTGATAGGCCGCGTCCTTGGAGTTGAAGTTGCTTTTTGTCGACGGGGCGGCAAGCGCTTGTTAGACTTATTTCTCTCATTTGCCATTTTATCTAAACGCTCTGAAAGCATTTCGTAAGATGTTCTTCTTTCCTTTTCATTTAGCAAATCCGTCTCTGAGGAAAACAAAGAAGAAAACTGTTCTCTAGAATTGTAAACTTGAGATTCATGATCTTCATTAGATTCAAATGAGATAAATGATAGAGATTTATGTGGCTTCTGTTGTTGGTAACTTTCCTCTTTTGGTATAGTAGAGTCGTAGCTTTTAACTCTTTTATTCAGAATGTCATACGTAGAATCTTGTTCATTAATTTTCAAAGGTTTTGATAAATATAAATTATCTGGCTCAGATTTCTGTGAAGATTGCTGGAACATAGAAAGAATAGGCCCAATCTCTTTATACTTTAATTGCGTGTCTGTTAACATGCTTGAATAATCTGAAGAATAATTGTTTTCATTTGTTTTTAACATTTTCAAATTCTTTTCTTTTTTAGTCAAAGATTCGTTCAATTTCAATAGTACAGTTAGTAACTGTAGTTGTCGTAAACGTTTCTTTTCCAAATTCTCATAGTCTGTTCCAGCATTCCCATTAGCATATCCATATAAATCGCTTGGGTTATTTTCTTTGTTCTGAGATTGTTTCTCCGTCTTATATAATGAAACAAGGAGCTTTAGTATTAAAAATTGTAATCTTTGTTTGTCTAAAGGTTTCTTCAATTCTCTATTAGCCTGTGGCTCTTGATATTGCATATTTACATTTTGATCAAACTGTTGTTGCTGTTGTAATTGGTCATATAGATACTGCTGGAGCTTCTGTTGTTCTTGTTTTTGTTGTTGCAGTTGCTGCTGCTGTTGCTGCTGCTGTCGTTGTTGCTGTTGTTGTTCAGTCTGTTTTTGTAGAAGGAGTTGTAATATCAGTGTTAACTGCTTTTCTTTTTCTAGTTCATTATTTGGAATTTGCTGTTGGTTTTGCTGTTGGCTTTGTTGTGATTGCTGCTGATTCTGTTGTTGTTGATTCTGTTTTTGCTGAAGATCTTGCAACAACAGTGCTAATTGGTTTTGTTTTTCTTGTTGATCATTTTGAATTTGATGCGGGTTTTGCTGTTGGTGTTGGGTTTGTTGTTGAACTTGCTGTTGCTGTTGTTGCTGCAGCTGTTGTTGTTGTTGTTGCTGAGTCTTTTTTTGCTGAAGGAGTTGTAACAGCAGTGATAATTGCTTTTGTTTTTCTGGTTGATCACTATGAATTTGCTGCTGGTGTTGATTTTTCTGTGGTTGCTGTGGTTGCTGGTGTTGGTTTTGGTTTTGGTTTTGTTGCAATAATTGTAGTAAAGGATCGACACCTTGTTGTTGCCCCTGTTGTTGTTGTTGTTGTTTTAGTCTTGTTTGATTTATCTGACCTTCTACGGACTGGTTTAGCAAATCTAAAAAATGAGAAATATTTTCTTGCGAATCTTCATCTGAGAATTCATCTGAATCAAGTGATACATTACCTAGAAATTGTTTGGTCTGTTGTTGTTTTAGCTTATTTTCTTTGTTTTTATTCTGTAATAATGTTTCATTTGCCAAGGTCCTATTTCCAGAGAAAGGTTTCGGAGTGGAAGTGTAATTTTGTTTTGATGTATTTCCAGCTTTACCTCGATCATCACTCAAAGAAACTTTAGTAATTTTGATTGTTTTTGGAGTAGAATCTCCACGAAATGTATTAAATAATTTATCAAAGCCACCTTCCGTGACAATATCTCCGAGAAGGTCAAAGAAACTAGGTGCTGCAAGCCGAGATGTAAAAAATCGTCCTAAACCGTCTAAAAATGATGTAAATGTACTAGGATCAAGGGCTTTAAGAATAGAAGACAAATCAAGAACACCTCCTAGTGAGGATAAATTATTCATCTGCTCTCCAAACAAGGGAAAAGGGTTTTTCTGTTCTCCTAAAAAGGAAAAGGGATTCTTCTGTCCCCCAAATAGGGATAATGGATTATTTTGATCATCACCTCCAGGAAAGGAAAATAAATCTGACTGATCTAGCAATAAGGACAAAGGATTCTTCTTATCTCCCCCAAACAAATCAAATAGTTGTCTCTTTTTTCTTGGATTTGAATTTTGAGTTAATTTCCATGTTCTCTCTTCAAAAGTCTTAGATATGTTCTTACTATTTCTTAAAGTCCTTTTCTTTATTAAATTTGAGAAACTCCTGTTCCATTTCAACTCTGCTTCATTTGAAGAAAGAATTTTCAACAAGAAAAGAAGCAACAATTTCCTCCTGTTTATATAAAAAAAAGATAAATCAACACTAGTCAAGTTTTATTCAATTATCTTTTAAATAATTATTTATTTATTTAACTTATCACTTATTAAAATGGGGATATTTTTATATACGAATAAAATTAATTATTAAGTGAATATGACTTCTTATAAACTTTTAGAAAGGGAGTGAGATAATTTGAAACAAATACAAAAAAGAAAATAGAATAAATACTAAATAAAGAAGTTTAAATAGAATAACTTTTTTGAACACACACACACACACACATATATATATATATATATATATATATATATATATATATATATATATATATATATATATATATATATATATATATATATATATATATATATATATATATATATATATATATATATATATATATATATATATTATTTTTTTTATTATTATTATTTTTATTATTTTTTTTATTTTTTTATTTTTATTATTATTTTTATTATTATTACTATTAATATTATTATTAAAATTAATTAATATTATTATTATTATTAATATTATTATTATTATTATTATTATTATTATTATTATTATTATTATTATTATTATTATTATTATTATTATTATTATTATTATTATACTCATCACCGTCTCCCACAAAACTGCAGGGTGGTGTCAGTTGCAGATCGGGAATGCTGTTGGCTTATTTGCTATGTTCCAGGTTGTTCAATTAATTGCAACCCTTGACGGAACTTTCCATGAACTATTCTTCTCCAAGTGATCCTGTCTCGCGTTAATCTATTTCCTTCATCCATACTAATCCCCTTTGCTATTAATAGCTCCTTTACTCCATCAACCCACCTCCATTTGGGTTTGCCCCTTCTCCTATTGCCTACCACTTCGGATTTAAAAACCTTCTTAGTCAATCTATTATCATTCATTCTAAGCACGTGACCATACCATCTTAGTACCCCTTGATTTGCTCTTTCCATCAGACATTTCTCCTATCGGCACATATCCCTTATCCTTACATTTCTAATTCTATCTACTCTCTTTATTCCACAAATATCTCGTAAACCTTTCATTTCTAAAACCTCAACTCTTTTTTTCATTTTAGTGTTTAATGCCCACGTCTCACATCCATACAGAACAGTTGGAACAAATATACACTCGAACAATTTCATTTTTACCTTCCTTGTTAAATTTCCATTTTTCCATAATTCTCTAAGGCTGCTTAATACTCTTTCACCCTCAGCAACCCTATGGTCAATCTCTTCTTTCATGCCTCCGAAAGCCCCAATATCCGTTCCTAAGTATCTAAAAACTGTTGTCTCTGCTAGGCTTTCCCCATTCACCTTTATGATATCCAACCCAGATTCAGAATCGTCTCCTTTTGGTTTTGCACTAATTTTCATCACTTTACTTTTAGCTGAATTAATTTTTAATCCTTTTCCTTGGCACACTCGTTCAAACTCAAGCACCAAATCTCGCAGTTTTTCCTTTGTATCGGCAATCAACACAGAATCGTCGGCAAAAAGTAAGACGCTTATCTCCCAATTACTTTCATTCAGATTCATAACAGCTCCTTTTCCAAATCTATCCATATCCTTAACTACACTATCTATAAAGATATTAAACAACCATGGAGACATAACACAACCTTGTCTCAGACCCACTCCTATTTTAAACCACTCCCCTTCCTTCCTGTTAATCCTAACACACCCTCTACTGTTCTTGTAAAATGCTTTAATCGCCTTTAATAGCAAACCATTTATTCCATAACTTTCTAATGTTCTCCACAACTTCCCTCTTTGCACTCTATCATATGCCTTTTCCAAATCAAGAAAGCATGCAAAAACATCTTTCTTCTTTTCTAAGAATTTCTCTGCCAGCATTCTCAAGGTAAATACCTGATCCACACATCCTCGACCATCCCTAAAACCACATTGTTCCTCTCCAATCTGTTTATCTGTAATACTTTTAACTTTTTCTATTATAATTCGTCCATATATTTTACCTACAACACTCAATAAGCTTATTCCTCTATAATTAGAACACTCTTTTTTGTCCCCCTTACCCTTATAAATTGGTACAAGACAGGAATCTTGCCAATCTTGTGGTACCTCGCACTGATCCCAGCAAACATTGAATAATCTCATCAGCCACTCCACAACAATGTCACCTCCCTTTTTCAACATTTCTACTTGTATAGCATCTAATCCAGAAGATTTTCCTCCTTTTGACTTCTTCAAAGCATTCACTATTTCATCCTTTGTAATATGCCCTACATTTACATTTCTAAACTCTTCCATCGTGATATTTTGTCTTCTTTCTTCCTCCTCATCTACTCTTCCAGCATTTAGCAGTTCCTTAAAATGTTCTTTCCATCTCTCCTCCACTTCTCTATCATCCTGAACTACATTCCCATCCAAAGCCTTTACTCCAATTATGACGTCTTCTCTCTTATTCCGAATCTTGTTAATCTCCTTCCAAAATAGTTTACTCTTCTCCTGATAGTTAGCAACAATCTTTCCACTCCACCGTTCGTCTGCCCTTCTCTTTGCAGCTTTCACTTTCATTTTAACTTCATTTCGCACTCTCTTGTATTCCTCCCATGTAGCTTGACTATTAATAGCTAAATGTTTAGCAAAAACTTCTTTTTTCCTTTTAATAATAACATCTAATTCTTCACTCCACCATTCGCTACCTTTTCTTTTACTCCTTCGGCCAATCTTTTTCACACCACAAACTTCCCTTGTAGTCATCAGTATTGTTTCCTTAAAAGCATTCCATTCCTCTTGAACTCCTTCTTTCTCTCTTTCTTTCACTATTTCCCATTTTTCTGCTAAAATTCTTTCGTATTCTGTTGAATATTCATCATTTTCTAAATTCTCAACTCTTGTAACTTCTACACTTGTGTTAAATTTCAATCTTTTCTTCCACCCTCCTTTCACCTTTATCTTTGCTTCTACTAAATAGTGATCAGATATACCCCCTGCTGCACCCTTTAAGACGTTCACATCCAACAACCTGTCTTTCTCCGTTTGACTTACACATACATAATCAAGCAGAGCACAAATACCTGTCACTCCACTAACCCAGGTATATTTATGTATGTTTCTCTTATTAAACCATGTATTTCCTATTATCATTTCTTTCGCAGCGCATAATTCTAACAATTTTTCCCCATTTTTGTTTTTGCCTTGCACTCCAAAAGGGCCTAATATTCCTTGTACTTGTACATCACCCACCCTTGCGTTTAAATCACCTAGCAAGCATACTTTATCATTCCTATTGAAACTACCCAAACAATCGTTTAGTTCATCCCAAAACACCTCCCTTACTTCCTC
>JABUQX010071232.1:42500-47500 GCA_015478945.1 Trachelipus rathkii
AATATTCTATCCTTTTATGAAATTTATCAATCTCTTAATATGCAATTGTTCAAGTAAAAAAAAATTATATCTATCTATCTATCTATCTATCTATCTATCTATCTATCTATCTATCTATCTATCTATCTATCTATCTATCTATCTATCTATCTATCTATCTATCTATATATATATATATATATATATAAATATATATATATATATATATATATATATATATATATATATATATATATATATATATATATATATATATATATATATATATATATATATATATATATATATATATATACAGTATATTTAAAAGCTAGCTTGCGAAAACAGTATTCCCCAAGAGTTGGGTCAAAACCAGTATCTTAATCTGATTAATATATATTTCGCTAATGAGGCCCAATACATGGCATTTGAAGGTGCTCAAGTCGAAGGAAGTTAGGAAAATAGTAGAAGGAAAAATGTTCCAGAATTTACTTGTGGAGTATAAGTAAGAATGAGTATAGCAGTTAAGTCTGGGGTCAGAGGGTTGGACATAATGGATGAGACTCTATGGAAAGAAGAGTCATAAGGAATCTCATCAATTGAGAAGTTATACGACTAGAGAGTTTATACGAGCAGTGGCCATTGTAATAGCGATAGGATATGGAGAATGATATAATTAATCGAAGGACAGAAAGAGATTGAAAAGGGAAAGTAAGAGCAGAACAAGGGCTAACTCGAAAAGACCTACACAATGTCAAGGAGGTTGGTATGTATGGAACCACTACAGATCTGAGATCCATATTCCATACAAGAGTGAACGATACAGAGCTAATTCACCTCAAAATATTCAACTTCTTGGAAGCTACTTTAGTAAGATAAATAATGTGGTTCCTCCAAGAAAGATCACGAGGAAACGAAATACCAAGAATATTAATTAAAAACATTAGAAGGTTGGAGCTGTGTGGTTTTTAAAGAAGAGACTGAAGTGATGTGACGATTGATGGATGAGGGAACTGAGTGTTTAAGGTTTCAAAACAACCATAGATTTTTGCCTTAACTAGAGACAAGAGAAAGGCTGAGGTCACCTTCTTCAAGGATATCTTCATAGTATTAATGATTTGGTGTTGAGTATGTCGTCTTTCAAATTAAAAGAACTAATGTAGGGTTGACTCAAGTAATGTAAACGATTTGAGACTGCTTAATTGTCCTTAATTGTTGCAAGTGCATGAATGAGTATTGCAAAAAACAAGTATCATCACAGTAGCAGAAAGCAGCAGTCACAACAACAGTTTTTTTTTGTGGAGGATGTGGTTGTAATTTAAATGTCATGGTGTTATCTATATACAAGAAAGTAATGGAAGAAAATTGTGAAAATCCTATCGTCAATCATTTGGAGTATAGTATTTTGTGGAACACAAGACATCTTTGAGGGATAAAGATCTACGTGAACGTATTCTCAAGAACTTGATTCACATGAGAATTGAGATAGGTGACGAAAATTTGAAACAGCATATTGAAAAAGGCAATAAAAATGCCATAAACATGGGCACGGCACAGTCAGGAGGGGAAGTGGACACTTTCCCCCATAAATTTCGAAATGAAAATGATTTATGAAAATAATTAAGTAATGTAAATGATTAGCAAGTTCATAATTGTACTCTATTTTCAAAATTTTACGTTCTAAGGAGTAAGGTTAGCACTTGAGCCTGGAGATTTTTCTCTTAAATCGGAAAAATGAAAATGGAGCATAATTTTCGAAACTTTCATCCGATTTGGACCAAACAAAGTGTAAAATGCAGCATTTGAAAAGTTCTGTAATGTTCAATTCGTACTTGTTTCCGTGTCTTCTTTAATCTGTATATTATTTTTATTTGATAGAATTCGAAAATCTTAACTCCAGCGAATGCCAATCAAAAACCATTTGTCGAAATAATTTGGAACTTGAACATAGGTAAGATATATATGGAAAAACTAATTGATTTGATTTAACATCCAAGTCTTCAATTCGTGGCAAAGATAGATTAAAATAAATGAAAAAACTCGATTTCTACTTTTTTATTATTCACCCAATCAATATGAAAGTTTCAGAACATGTAAAATAGGGTGAGATAAACATTTTTTTATTTAAAAATGATTTGTATACCCAACCGTTTTGCTGCTGTTCACTGGAATATATATATATATATATATATATATATATATATATATATATATATATATATATATATATATATATATATATATATATATATATATATATATATATATATATATATATATATATATATATATATATATATATATAAATATATATATATATATATATATATATATATATATATATATATATATATATATATATATATATATATATATATATATATATATATATATATATACATATATATATATATATATATATACATATTTACATACGCCCAGGTATAGAAAAAAATTTATATATGGAGTTATATATATATATATATATATATATATATATATATATATATATATATATATATATATATATATATATATATATATATATTCAGAGGCGACTCCTGCACTCGTGCTACTCGTGCTCAGCACGAGTTAACATTATAGAAACTATCTATTTTTGCAAATTTCATAATGTTACGATAAAATTTTCTTATTTTTTTGAAATTAGTACATAATAAATATAAAAGATTATGCAAAATTAAAACGAAAAATATAAGAATAACCCCTATTAAATAACGCTTTTAACCCATTAAAAATGGCGGCAGCTCATGCCCAAATCGGATGGCGGGGATCGGACCGTGTCTGAATTTACAGTACAAAAATTGTTTATAAATACTATGTTTAAAATTAATATGTTTAAATACTATACATTATAAATAATAATTTTATAACAAATAATATTTAATTAAACAAATAAAATAATTTAAAAAATACTAAAATACTTAAGAATAATGAAATGAAAAATATTAGTTATTATAATCATTATAAAATATTGTAAATATTATTGTTAACCATTTAAAGAAAACATTTACATAAAAAACGGCTTAGCAGGAATATCTCAAGTATTTAATATATACCTTATATTATATATATATATATATATATATATATATATATATATATATATATATATATATATATATATATATATATATATATATATATATATATATATATATATATAGAGAGAGAGAGAGAGAGAGAGAGAGAGAGAGAGAGAGAGAGAGAGAGAGCACGAGTAGTAAAAAGTTACTGGAGTCGCCACTGATTATATATATATATATATATATATATATATATATATATATATATATATATATATATATATATATATATATATATATATATATATATATATATATATATATATATATATATATATATATATATATATATATATATATATATATTGTGAACAGCTGCAAACCGGTTGTGTATACAAAAAGTTTATCTAAATTATTAATGTATACATCGCAAAATAGGCTAAAAATCGACAACTTTATAACTTTGCGGCAAATCGTGTTTGATTTTTTGACTTACCAAAAAGGGATGTTCATGAATAGTTTCTGGGGTTTGTGGGATTTGTAGCAATGAACGCGAAAACTAGAACCATTACAAGCAATAACTTTCTAAAGAATGAAGATATTGGTGCAGACAAATGTGTTGGTTGTTCAACTTTAGCAGGGGAAGACGTTGGCATAGCTCTCAGAATCTTCATCTCTGCTGATTGTATTCTGCTTTCCTCTCTCCTAGTTGTATTCCATGTCTCTGCTCCATATATTAGAGTAGTCATCAGCACGCTGTTATAAATAACTCTTTTGACCACCACATTCATTTGTTGGTCTCTCATGATGAGATATAAAGCTCCCTTCGCACTCCCGTATTGCACTATCCTGTCTGTGATCTCTTTGTTGCTTCCTTTTTCATTTATAAATATTCCACCAAGGTATTTATACCACCCTACATTTTCAATCTCAACTCTCTCTACCACCAGTCTCATTCTTTCCTTCTCTTTTTTTTATCTACTTATAGCAAAACTCTTTGTTTTCTTCACATTTATCATAAATCCTGCTTTTAATATATATGATATGCTAATCGCCACCTCCATAAGCCTTTGTCAATCATCGGCATATTTCATCATGTCTCCACCAAATTCACCCACCTACTCCCACACTCTACTCACTGACGCATCTAAATATGCAATAAAGAGTATTATAGCAATACACTAACCTGTTTGGCTCCTGTATGTACAGTAAACCATTCTCCGTTTTCATAACATGTCCTCACTTTGCATTTATAGATTTCATACATACTCCAAATTACTCTCCTTAGTTTCCCGTCAACATCATAATTATCTCTAAATCATATCCATAATCTTTTCTTGGGCACAGAATCAAAAGCCTTTCTCAAATCTATAAAAGAAACAAGCTCTTTCTTATTAAATTCCCACGACCTTTCGACAACCATTCTCAAGGCAAAACATGAGATCTGTCATACTTCTATTTTATATGATATCTATGCTGCTCTTCACCAGACTGCGGCTCTACAACCACCCTCAGTCTTTTTTAAGAATTCTCTCATGCACCTTTGTCAGTTAGTCATTCAGAGATATTCCACTATAATTCTCGCAAACCCTGTACTTCTTTTTCCATTCTACATAGGGATTATGATAATTTTACCCCATACCTCCGGCACCTTTCCCTCACACCGAAATTGATTAAAAATTTTGCCTATTTTATCTTGCCACTTTTCCCGTCCTTGTTTGATCAACTCCATTGTTATGGGGTCTTCCCATTTTTCATATTCTTTAGAACTTTTTCATATTCTTATTTTGTTATAGCGTCTTCACCCACCACCTCCTCCTCTCTCTCCTTGTGCTCTCCTTCACGGTCCTCTATATCCACATTCAAAGCGTCCTTGAAATAATACTTTCATCTTTTATTTATTTCCTCAGGATTCACAAGGATCACCCCCTTTTTGTTCTTAATATTATTAATATTCCATTTTGCTCCCCTATATTT
>JABUQX010071232.1:52500-55000 GCA_015478945.1 Trachelipus rathkii
GTGAGGGCAGGACAGTTGATAAGACGAAAAGCCCTAGACCAAGGAGAGTTATGCGAGTAGGACCACCCCAGATATGTGAGACATACTTCATATAGGGACGAACGGCACCCCTACAAAGGGCAAGTAACCAGATTGGAGTGAAAAAGTTCTAAAAGTTCTAAACACTCGACCCCTTAGTACCTTGTTTAGAAAGAGAAATAATGTGATTGGTCCAAGAAAGATCACAATAAAAAGAAACACCAAGAATATTACAGAAAAACGAAGATTTGAGTTGCGTGTTTTCGAGGTAGATATTATAGTTGTGTGGAAGATTATGTCGAGTAGATAGATGAAGAAATTGAGTTTATGAGGCATTGAAAACAACTTCGTTTTCCTTTCTCCAGTTAGATTTTCTAAAAAGATCAGACAATCAAATTTACAGGGTCATATTACTACTATATGTTAATTACCGTGCTGCTGGTTGTGGGGGTGAGGGTCG
The DNA here is from genome assembly GCA_015478945.1 of Trachelipus rathkii. Taxonomy (NCBI): domain Eukaryota; kingdom Metazoa; phylum Arthropoda; class Malacostraca; order Isopoda; family Trachelipodidae; genus Trachelipus; species Trachelipus rathkii. The sequence continues at coordinate 52,979 of JABUQX010071232.1, forward strand.
GGGTGGATGTGGTGGTGGTGGTGGTGGTGGTGGTGGTGGTGGTGGTGGTTTTGTTGGTGGGTGGTCTTTTAAAATGAAAAGAGTAATGATGGGTGGAGTTGACGACATAGGAGTGGATAAGTGATGAAATAGCAAGGAGGTCATTAACGAAAAGTAGGAAAAGAATTGGATAGTACAGAACCATGAGGGACGGCACTAATTAAAGTTTTAAAAGATGAACCCTGGCCGTCTACAACAGCTGCTATAAAGCGATCAGAAAGGAAATCAGATAGAAGGCCTCAGAAAGGGAAAGATAGATATCGAAATACTGAAGTTTAGAAATCAAAGCTTTGCGTCAGATTCCATCTGAAGAACTGAGGTGTCTCCAAATCTTTCTGTAAAATATAGTTTCGAAAACGTTTGCAAGAACGGAAGTTAAAGCGATAGGACGACAGTTAGGAGGTTGAGAGGGGTTCCATTTTTTCGGCACAGGTTAGGTGAGCACAAATTTTCAGCAGTAAGGGACGGTCAAAATGGAAAGACAGACGAAATAATATATCCGGTTGGGTGCAAGCTCTGGAACACAAGATTTGAGAACCACAGGAAGAATACCACCAGGACAGTATGTCTTATTCTTAATGTAGAGAGAGTCAGAGACGGAACAGTTTACAAGCAGAGTGCAAGTTAGGAACTACAAGTTTTGAGTATCATTGGAGTTTTAAGCTCAAAGAGAGCAGAAATAACGTCTTTAGAAAAAATTACATTGCTAAGCATAAATGAGTTGTATGGGGGGAAGATGGAGTAATATCACCGGAATCTTCTAAGATGAAATTAAAGGCAATGGTTTGAATAAAGATTTCGGCTTTAGAGGAAGGTAAAATGGGAGTTGTGTCCTCGAAAGATACTAGAGGAGGGAAAGAAGAAGAAGAAGGAAAGATAAAGATAATATCTTTTACAAAATGCCAGAAAGGACGAGGAAGAAGAACCAGAAAGATTATTGCTTTTTCTATAGAGAAAAGATTTTTAGTGTCAAGGTGAATTGACTCTACGTTCCTGGATCAAATATAAGTTGCATGAGTTTCTAGAGTTTGAAAACGAGAGGATGACGGTGAATCCTGAATGAAGCATCTGTGGCAAATATCACGAGAACAAGCAGAGTTATACCAAGGTTTATTAGGTTTAGTTGAAGATAAAAAATATGAAATGTACGCCTCCATGTCAAAGAGAATGACCTCGACATTGTGTTCAGCACACTCACAAGGAACCTCTTCCATGGAAGCAGTATTCATTCCATGGGAAATCAAAGAAGTAGTGCCGTAAGTCTGACCAGTTATCAGCACCGGAGGTCTTTCCTGCTGAAGACTTGAAGAGATAGAAAAGGATTCGAAGATAAGGAGATGATCGGAGGAACCCAGAAGAGGAAAGAGTTTAAGAGAGAGAATAAGATGAAAGATTAGAGGTTAGGAAATGTTCTAGATGTTGGGTTCAATCTCCAGTGACGTCAATGGATACGTAGTGTGGAAGCTGCATCAACTGCTAAGGTCATTTCTGGATAGAAAAATGGTAGGCAAGTTCCCCAGCTGTATCTTTGAGAATTAGATTGAGGAAAACTTTTCAGTTTTGAACGTTGAAAAATTCATCAGGAATTATGGTTTAAGAGAAAGGTGGAGAAGAGAGGATGTGTTTTAATTTTGTTTAAGTAGTTAAAGAATTTAGGATAGTAAGTCGAGTTCGTAGACAGGTATACAGAACACATAAATTTATTAGTAAATTAGGACAGGATTACTGAATCCATAAGTTAGGAAATATTCCGAAACTGCTAAATGCAGTAAACACGTAGGACAAAATCCTCATGTTTGCACATGAGGCACAACCGCCTTTGCTTAAATAAGGATCAAGACAGTAGAATAAACAAGTAGGGTTTCTGTCAGAATTCTTCCAATACTTGTTAAGAATAAGAGAATGACGTTTTATCAGGAGCGAGAGGTGATGTCAACAAAGTGAAAATTAGGTTAAGACAGGGAAGGTTGCAGAAATTTTTAA
>JABUQX010071232.1:57500-71954 GCA_015478945.1 Trachelipus rathkii
CCCCCTTCAATGGCGCTATCAACAGGTTTGTCACCCTGCCTTAAGCCCTCGTTCTGTAAGATTTAATAAATTGGTTAAATACTGCAATAGACCGGGCAGCTTAAATTTGTAATGAAAAATCTAATACTATGGGTGGAATGATAACACTGATTTTATTAAAATTTGTAGTGGTTTGCGAACTAGTGGAGACAGACATACTCGGAGACGCATCTGATGGCCAGCGACTGAGCCATCCTCTAACCCAAAAAAGTTAGATTCAAGAACCTTTCCAAACGATCGAGACCCCCTTCAAGGTGATAAGTCAACAGGTGTTTACACCCTGTTCCTTCCCTCGTGTCTGTAAGATTTAATAAATATAGAATACTGCAATAGACCGAAGCTTAAATTTGTATAGTAACAATAAGAACTATTGTAGGTAACGAGGTAGAGGATGGCTTAGACGGTAGACTTCCGAGGTATGTCGTCTCAGTATCCGCAACATGCGTTGGTTGCGACCCTAGAAAGAGGCATATGTGTCTTTATCTTCCCATAATGAGTTACTTTGAATGTTACTATTCAAATGAAGCTGCGGGGTCTTTTGCAGTATTGTACAGTTTATTAAAATCTTAACGTAGTGAAGAAACAAAAGAACGAAAGGAGACGGATGAAACACCGTTGGATATCATCGCCTTGAGGGGGCTTACGGGTCGGATTTGAAAGTGTTCTTGAACTAACTTTTTTGATTGCAGTTAGGATGGCTCACAGGTCGGTAGAGGCGTCCGAGTTGCATGTCATGTCTCGAGTCGGCAACATGGCGTTTGGGTCCGACCCCAGGATGAGTCACATTTCTGTTAGTCTTTCCCAGACAATAAGTTTTCTTATTTAATATATATAATATAATATATATAGTATATAATAAATATATATATATATATTTACTATATATATTATTATATATATATAATATATATTATATAATATATATATATATATTATTTATGGCAAAAGATGATAAGATAATTAAAGTTCTGAAAAGAAGATAAGAAAATAGAGAAAGAAGGAGAGAATACGGCATAGATGGAATTATGTGTGTATGTAGTGGATGGTGGATGTGGATGTAGCTAGTGTACTGGAAGAAATATCCTGTCGTTAATGCGATTGAAATAATTGTTTTCCCGGTGGAAAGCCATAGATTATTGTTTAGGTCTGCAATCATGAGAGAGTGGACCTTAAACACAATTTTTTTACCTTTGTTTTGCTTTTATAATAAGGAATGAAGTGAAAGGTAACAAATGGAAAGAGGAAAGAAATTAAAAACAAATAACTAAAGTGTAACGAAATGTGGTGGCAAAATCCCATAGAGTTGTTTTCTTTTTGTTGTTATATGTGTTTTTATGACGATATTGACAATTTTTCTCAACTCGTGATTTATAGTTCATGATTATCCTTATCCTGTTAATACATAATAATAATTAATAGATAATATTACATAATAATAATAATAAATCAATAATAATAATAAAATAAAATAATAATAATAAAAATACATAATATAATTAATAATAATAATAATAAATAAGATGAAGAAAAATAAAATTATTTTTCTAACTCAAATTTAAAGAGCCTAAAACTTTTAAGAAGAGGGAAAAAAGTTAAGAGAATAGAAGTAAAAATATAACTTGATGTTAGATGCATGTACAATAATTTGTTTAACTTTTTTTACCGTGAATTGGACATTTTACATTGCAGTTTAAAAACGTAATTAGAAGATATAATTAATAATTTGGCAACTTGTATAAGATTAAGACCGTAATGGAAAATCGATATATGTTCCAGACAATGTCGATTTTTTTAAATATAGTTTTTTCCTCCCTTATACCAAGAAGACGGAAAAAAAAGTCTTGCCACAGTTTACATTAATGCTACGTTTGATCATTTACTTTATTTATACCATATATTATATATATTATATATATTATATGATATATATATAATATAATGATAGTGATATATATATATATTTATACATATGATATATATATATATACTATAATATATATTATGGCTTGCGGGTTTCCGGAAACTGCTAGTCTAGGCTTATGAAAGTTTTGTTAAGTAGACAGTAAAGTAAAGTATACGTAACAAATCTATTCAATAATTAAACGAGCAGGAATACAAACTGAAACGTAACCTGATTATATAGATAATATAATGATATATCAAGTATATATATAATATATTATATATATTATAATATTATATATTATTATATATATATATAGTATATATATATTATTACAAATTGAGTATATATATATATAATATATATAACTATATAAGTATGTTTTTTATATATTAATATAACGTTAATATATATATAGTATATAATAATAATATTATATATATATATATATATATATTATAATTAAGGTTAAATGTGGCAGCTTTTTTTTCGTTTTTTTATTATGCGGAGGTGAAAAATATTTAAAAAATCGATTTGTCGGAAAAAAAGTAGTCTTTTGTCCATACGGTCATAATCTATTGACAATTACTTTAATAAATAAATATTAGTTCATTTCCTTACTTTCAGTTTAAAGTACAGCAAGGACCCAAAAACATTTAAAAACATTATTTGAATTCTGGGTGACTTTTTTTTTAGACTAAATCATGCATAAATCATATCAGTATAATTATTAAAGGAAGTTTTAGGTATTTTTATTAATCTTGTTGTTATTTTTTAATAACGTTTCACAAAGTAACCAATAATCAGAAATGGTGGCATTGATTGATTATTAACCCCTCGTTGTAAAGTAATATGTGCGAGTATAGTATGATAATTTCCAAAATAACTGCCATAAATTTTGTACTTTTGTAGCCTACTGTTATTGGGTTCTATGGCAATAAAATTGATAAATAAAGAGTTAGCAATGAAAATTAAACATGAATTATATGTTGCATTGTTGTTGAATCTGGAAACTAGTATATATAGTATAATATTATAATAGTATAATATATATATAATATATATGTATTATATATAATAATATATATATAAGTATATATAATAATATATATATATATATATATATATATCTATATATATATATATATAATATATACTATATATATATTATGATATATATATATTATATATATATATATAATATATATATATGTATATATATGTATATTATATAAGTATATATAGTTATATAATATAATATATATATATATATATAATATATATATATATATATATATATATATATATAGCTATTATATCATCATCATCACATCAATCATCATCATCAATCATCAATCATCATCATCATCATCATCATTCGCCTACTCACGGCTCCCCATAGATTGAAAGTCGCATCATCAATCATCATCAGTCATCACCATCATCACATACATCATCAAATCATCATCATCATCATCAGTCATTTCAATCATCAATCATTATCACCAATCATCATCATCATCATCGATCATCACTCATCAGTGAATTTTCTCATCATCACTCATTCTATCAATCTCGAACATATCTATCATCAATCTATCATGCAATCAATCATCATCATCATCATCATCATCGATCTCATGCATTCATATCTTCATATCATCATATCATCATCCATCATCTAATCATCATCATCATCATCATCATCATCATCATCATCATCACCCACCACCTTCTTGCTTTCCAAAATTAGGGGTAAGGGCGTCACATGAACCGGAACAACAGAAAAGTTATGTAGAAGAAATAATGCCAAGTCGAAAGAAAGCCCAGCCTTAAGTGAGAACTCGTCGCAGTCGAAAATCACACCCTAGGGCTTCACGCGACTGCGACGGACGTCAATGTGCGGTTCATTCCTTGGCCCAGGTGGGCCACCAACCATCCCCACGTCACAAACCCCGCCATTCAACTCTTTATGTCACCTTTCTTATAGCCTCTGCCAAACTCAACATTCCACTTCCTTCAGGAATTCCCTTTACTAATTCAATTCGCACTTTTTCTTCGTTCTCCCCGCCCAGTCGATTCCCAGCATACTCACCAATATATATCCGCTTAACCAATCCACTATCATTCATCATTTCCACATGACCAAACATGTGTCTTTCATATATTCTCTGATCATTGTACTTCCCTTCTAATTTCACAACCATACAACTCCCTGAATTGCCGTTCCAAACCTGCATTTTTATCATTCTTACTCACACCACACGCCCTAAGATTGTCCCGTACTGAACACATGTACTTTAGATCTATGTACCTTTATTCCAGACCATAGGTTCACTATCACAACTTAACACAGATAACAACATTACCCTCATTTAAAGTCCTTGCACCATCTCAAGACCTTAGTTCCCTTACGTCCACACAATGATTTTAATTGCACCAGCGTACCCTCCTACCATTCAGAACTTTCCATACTACACTCTGCATCATCGTCCCTTGTTCATCCAACATATATTGCTATAATATTTAAACTCAAACACTTCGGTTCCAGTGTTCACGCATCCCAAATAACTCACACCGAGGTTAGAGTCCCACTGGAACAAACCATAACCGACTTTCTTATTCTGACGTAGCTTCAAACTCCCTCCTTATTTACACAAGCCTCTGCCAAACGTCGCCTCCTACTTGAAAGTGTCGCTTCTCAAGATCTCTTTTAGTAATTGTCACCAAAAACACAAATCAGTGGGCATCCCGTTTCTTAATAGTAGGCCGGTGACCCTCAACTCGTCTCCTAAATTCTCGCTCATTCCTAACATCTTCCCCTGCCACCCCTCACTAGTCTAAATCTTGTTCATCGAACAGCTCCTATACCTCCATAATACAGGAGATTGAGTTAACCCAGAGACATAACAAGGCATCTCCCTGGCCTCAACGGTCCGCTAATGTAAGATTAAACAGATCATATTCAGATTCGCATTTATTCTTGAACACCGTCTTCCACTATCGGCCATGCATACTTTTGTTTCCAATTTCAGAAAGGCGCATACCAACCGAACACCATAGATAATCACTAAACGACCTGTGGCCATAGGAGCTTCCACTGTTGCAAAAGTACGAGCATGAAACCTAAATACAATTTATTCTTTTTCTCGCCATTGGTTCTCAACAATGTTGCGTTCAATTTTAAAAATTCTGAATACACGATCCTCTGACTCTCTCTTGTAAACTCCAACCTTGTCTCACCAATTAAGTCCCCTCAGTGCACTCGACGGCCAGTCTTGTGACCAAAATACCAGCCAATATGACTCTGTCCCCGTACTACACGCTCCAATAGAATGACTAATTCCCTATAGTCCTTCAGAACCCTTATCCCCCTTACCCTTATATATTAAGAGAAACTATTACTTGCTCTTTTCTCCAAATCCGCTAAGAGCTATACCCTCCGACATAAATGCGCACTTTGTTACACAATTCCACACCAAAATCCACGATCAACATCACCATCTTCGGCTCTCTGTTCTTCCATTCACCAATAATTTCATCGTTATACCTGCAAGTCATGTTACCAATTCTTGACAACTTCTCACATCTACCCATTACACCCTCCTCACTAATAGACGTCATCCTCCAAAAAATACCCTATTCCTCCTCCCTGAAACCCACACACCATCACTATCACCTCTTCATTACTGCCAATGGTAAGCAGATTTTCGAAGTGTTCTTTCCACACATCACTCACAATCCATTTCATCAGTTACAAAGGAACCATCCCTATTCTTCTTTATTCCACGCGTATTCCCCTTATTCTCATTCTTAACCCTTTGCGCTTCCTTCCAAAAGAATTCCCTATCCCTTGTAAATCCCCATTCGATCCTCTATTATACGCAAACTGTCTTCATATTACCTTTTTTCCCCATGTCTACCGTATGCAATATGTTTAGTATTCTTTTGTTTCCCTCGTTGATATCAATTATCAAAACATCTTTCTTTTTGAATATCTTCATCACTGTGGCTTTTTAGTAATCCTCAACTACGCTTTATATATATATTAGAAGTATATATATATAATGTATAGGTATATGATATATATTATATAATATACTATACTATAATATAATATACTTATAATATAATATATATATATATACTAGGGATGTAAAAAATTTATGGTAAGAAAATTGTTTGGTAGCTGATAAAGAAATCAAAAGTAGAGAGGTAAAAGTTCCTGATAAAGCAGTAATGACGTAATGCTGCTGTAGTTGTCCGTCTGCTGTCTGATATTGTGTTTTTTCGGCTAAAGATATCTTCGTATCTACGAAACCAAGTACAGTTACAGAACTCTAAAAATTTAAAATGGAGACGTGATTAATATTTGATGAACGAAATAACCATTCGGAATATGGAGGTGTAAAGTAAGACATCATATTGAAATTGTATGAGAGTTTTAATTTGTTACAACATCACATGACGTTTCCTAAAGATCACTTACAAATGATATCAAAGGCCTAAAGACTGATGTTGAAAATGCCTCCGTTGTTCCTGAATGCACGTGTCCAAGGACGTCTTCTCATCGATGTGTCGGAAACGTCAAATGTATTCCAGAGTCTTTTGATCGTTTCACATTCCGTTCATAATCCTTAATCGTTAAGGCCTTTCACGGTGTCGATTGGAGAAGCAGCTATCTCAAGGTCTTTAAAGTCGCCAAAGGTTAATAATCCAAGGATTTAGGTCTGGTGACCTTGCTGGCCCACGGAACTGGCCATCTCGACCTATCCATGATTGGGAAAGGTCTCGTTCAGGTGTTCACGAACTGCAGCACTAAAGTGTGCAGGAGCCCCATGATGCATAAACCACATGTTTTGGCGCAACTGAAGAGGTACATCATCAAACAAGGTACGGAGCTCAAGTTTCAAAATAGTTTAAGTAGATTATGCCATTAAGTTGGGAGGAAGATCGAACATAAGTACATGATCATGTAAAATTCCTGCCCAAATATAGCGTTTTTGTAACCTACTTGTTCGTAATAAACATATTTAGTAAAAAAACACATAAGACAGCCAGACGAAAACTAAGCACATTACGTCATACCTTTTAGGAACTTTTACCTTTATTTTGCATTTCCAATCAGTTACCAAAAAATTTTTACCATAATTTTGAATCATCCTGTATATAATAATATATATATATATTATATATTATATATATATATAATATATATATAAATATATAATATATATAATATATATATAATAGTATATATATATATATATAATATACTGTTATATATAATATATATATAATATATATAAATATATATATATATTATAATATATATATATATAGTATATAATAATATATATATATATATATATATAGTATATATATATAATATAGTGTGCAATAATTACAGTGACTGAGCAGCGAGGCATTAGGGCCATGGTTCGATCTTTCGTCCGAATCAATAGGTAGCGAAATTAGTACTCTAGAGATTTGTTCTCTTCCTAGAGTAGGGTATATGCCCGTGAGGGCGGAATTTTTTAATCTATATAGTATACTACTTTTTTAGTTACAGTTTATGTAATATATGTATAATAATAATAATATATATACTATATGAGTATAGTATAAAAAACATAATATATATATAGTATATATAATCATATATACTTATATATATAGTATAGGTATATATAATTACTATATATATACAGCGTATATATATATATATATAAGTATAGATGAATAGTATTATACATAATACTATATATATAGTAATATATATAGATATAATATAATAATAATTATACTATATTATAATATATAAAATGATATTATATATTAGTATATTATAATAATTCATAATAATAGTTTAGTATAAAATATAGTATATATATATATATAACTATATATAGATATAAGTATATTTCTATATATATATATAGTATATATAGTATATACTATATAGTATAGTATAAATAATATATATACTAATATATATAATATATATATATAATATACATATACATATAAGAGTATAGTATATATATATATATATATATATATGATATTATATATATATATATATATATATAGTAGTATAATATATATATATATATTATATATATATACTATATATAGATTATATTTATATTATATTAATATATATATTATATATATAGTACTTATATATATACATATAAATATATATATAATATATATATTATATATATTACTATAATATATATATAATATATATACTATTATATATTATTAGGGTATATATATATATATATATATATATATATGTAAATAGTATATATATACATATATATATCTTATATATATATATTTATATATATATATTATATATATATATATAATAAATATATATATATATATATATATATTAAATATATATATATATAATTATATATAAATAAATATAGAATCTTCTCTTGAAGATAATGTTCAGCTGTTTGTTAATTATTTATTTGAAAAATTCTATTTATATATATATTAGTAATTTATATGTTATATTATATTAGTTCGTGGTGCCGCGTGTGTGTAGCACTGTGTATAAAAGCAGAAATGATTTGTAGTGTTCTAGATAGAGGAATTCCGTGTTTACTTGTTGTCAAGGGAGAATCATTTTTCATTTGTCTAAAAAATTATATGAAGGATTTTTGCCTTCATTTTTCTCTACCTTCGGCTTATTCGAACACTTTTTTGTTTGTAATAAGCTACTACTACTACTATCTACTACTACTACTACTTACTTACTACTTACTTATCTACTATACTTAATACTACTTACAATTATTACTAACTTACTACTACTACTTCTACTAAATTAAGAGATATAATAAATATAATATATAATTAATAATATTATAATAATGGAATATATAAATAAAGATTTAGTTGCCATGATTAAACAACTAGAACAGACAAGGTGAATAATTTAATAATTTATCTCCATGCCATGAAATTTTATTCAAAAATCCCAATCGAGCTGATGAGTAATTTTCGTAAGAAAAATGTTATTTTTCGCTTGTACAATTACTTATTTCCTATTTAAGATATTTGATAATGTGTTATGATAGAAAATTTGTTAATTATTTCACCACTATATGTATGTATAAAATGAAATTACAAGAAAAATGTGTCTGTAAAATGAGTTAATCGAAAGAAAAATTCAGTCACACCAATGAAAGAGATAAACATTGAGAAGAAGACTAAAGACCAAAGAAAAAAAATAATAAAATGAAGACTATGGATGACTTGACACTATTAATTCAAAGTAAAAATGATAGTTTTAAAGTCAATTTTAAATTTAATAAGCCAAAATACTAGACTTGGTATTCTAATCTTGTCTCGTAATTTACATGTGTTTAATTTCTGAGCAAATTAGGTAATACTTTGCTTAATTTGTTTTGAAGTGTAACCAAATTGTGATAAAGGAATGATTGTTAATAAGCAAGTTCTGGAGAAAATTACTTTTACCTGTTAACTCTTTGATAGACTTAGCATTTCCTCAAATATGCTTAACAAAGAAGAAAAGCATGCAATATCTTTCTGTTAAAGATGGTTATGGAAGGGGATCGCAATTTAGAGGATTTTGTTTTTATTTGCCATAAAATTGGGCTAAACAGTGGAATGATGTATTATTATCTATATCAAAAAAAATAGTTGTTACAATTTTTAAATTTTCCTCTGTATTTAGTTTGTTTTGCCAGCTTTACTACTTACTTGAATTATCGTAGATTCAAATGTCGCTAATTTGTTCATGAAATAAAAAGCATAGGTTAGTTCATTACTCTTCGGAAAATCTTTCTAGAATAATTTGATCAAAGCAATACCAGAAAATTGAAGGTAGAGAAGGTGACTAATATTCAAATGTCGATTCAATTGTCAAATTCAAGCGTTTATAGAGCAATGTCTAATAGCCTTAGGCAATATATGGTTGCAAAAGGAGGAGAGGGTAATTTAGGCTATAAATGATTACAAGAAAATAATTTTTTAAGGAGGCTATCGACTGGTAGGAAAATTTGCTTAAAATCCGGCATATTCACTCTCCAAAATGCATCCGCTGAATATATTATATATATATATAGTATATATAATGTAATATAAAGATATTAATATGATATAATATTATAAATATATATTATATATATATATATAGTATATAGTATATAGTTAATATAATATATATATACAATTAGTATATATAGTATATTATATATATATCAGTATATATACAAACTATCATATAGTATATAATATATAGTATTTAATAGTATACTTAGAAAGCAGAGAGAGAAAAGTGTGATGTGGAAGGTTTGGAAGTAGGGGAAAACAGTAAGATTATTTATCACTTGATTGTAGAATGTGCTCAGAATGTGATAAGTAAATTACCAAAGAACGTTCTTGTAAAGGAAAGAATGTAAACTGAAAACAAAATATAATATCTTTGAAAAAAAGTAATTTATTTGCTTATTTGTTTTTGAATTATTTGTTTTATTTATAGCTATATGCACTAAAAAAAAAGAATTTTTTTTATGCCATAAATAAAGTATAATAATAATAATAATTAATACATAGATAAAATAATAATAATAAAAGCAAAATAATAATAATAATAATAAATAATAATAAAACATGTTTGAAACATTTTCCTCTCTTCACATCTATGGCGCATGCAATCAATAGTGAAAACAACAATAATGAATTTTTCATGTTTTTTTTTTAAAGACGTAAATATCTACATATCCTCAAAATAATCTAAAATTAGGCCTAAGATCTTTTAGCTTGGTACTTTTCTCAAATTTTGATGTTGTTCGTCTTGACTAGTGTCTAAACATTAGCTTCTCTTCTTCCTTAGCCAAAACTTTCATAATTTTTCCCGAAATATTATTATTACCAATATATTACGGAGAGGGTGATGATTATATATATATATATAGTAATAGTATATCTTATATTTATATATATATATATAGTATAGTAGTAATATATATAATATATATATTTATAGTAGATAGCATATATAATATTTATAGTACGCGAATATATATTATAGGTTTGACACCAATCACCACGTGGAGTCAAAATATTAAGAACCCATACACCAGATGTCAGAACCTAACATCAATTACCTTAGGTGAGCTCTGACTCGTTCTTCAAAAAGATGAAATTAAGTATAGATCAGGTATATACCAAATGGTGGCAAGGAATTGAGCGGGAACAGAAGTGGCTGGAGATAAAGAAATTTCCAGACCGGCGGGGAGAAGTTACCAATCTCTACATTAAAATTTCGTGTGAAAAATAACATGGCTCATTCTTGTGCTACACGGAGAACGCTCGTACCAAAACTGGTTGACAAGGGAAAAAAAAGGAACAAAAAAATACTGGTTATTTTAGAGTTTTTTAAAGAATCCAACAACACGTTACATACCTAACCTAACCTCAACTGTCTACCGCGGCGCTTATAGCGGGAGTTTTTTGTTTTTTTTTTTTTTTTTTTTTTTTTTTTGGGTTTTTTTTTTATTTATTTTGATGTCTCGTACCATTTTGCCTTTAATCATTTTCTTTTTCTTTCGACTATTTATGCTTCCCTCGTCAACACGGACACACTGTAAATGCGGTGGAGTGCAAGAGGAATGCAGAACAAGGATGATTCTCGCGCTGCTGACGTCGTTGGTCGACGAGATAGTCGAAGTTAATAGTTTAAGCATGTAGGTAAATCTGAGAAAAATATCTTTGTTTTTTTTTTTTAAAGTTGAGAGATGTTTTGATATGAACGTATGAAGCAACCTGTCATAATTGTTGTTAAAAAAAATTGCAAGAATTACAGATATGTTTAGAAATTGAACGGTAATTTCCGCGGTGTTTTTATATATTATTTTCTTACGTTTCCGGAAAAATACAGTAAGGTTAGAAGAGTTTGTTAAGTGAGTATACTAAGGATTTGTCAGTGGTGGTGTGTATATATATGTATATTATATCTATATATAATAATTATATATATATATATACTATATATATATATAATAAATTATTATAGTAATATATATATATATAGTATATATATTATATATATATATTATTATATTATTATATATATATATATTTGTTAAGAACCTACTAGTTCAAGGTTATGGAAAAGGTTTGTTAAGTATACAACATTAAATCTGGTGTATAACTTAGCAAATCTTATCGTAAACTGAAATGGACTGTTGATGCCATTGACCTAAGGCTAACCTAGATGCATATATGGATCTGTTGAAAGCCGTTAGAACTAAACCTAATTAGATTTGATTCACATAACCGTAAACTTTGAAAATATTATATATATATATTAGTATATAATATTTGGATGACAAGTACGCGGACTATCAGAGTATATGATTCGTCTGAGGTGAGCTTACCAAGGTATGAGCGGCTATATATTATATATATAGGTAATAACGATATCCGATAACTTTCGATTATATGGGACGTGACTGAACGAGATATATATAATATTTATATATATAAACTATAATTATATTTTTTATATATTATTAAAATATAAAAATATATAATTGAAAATTAAGCATTTATAAGTTTTAATATATATTGTAGATAATTATATATATATATAATATAAAGTATATTATATAGTATTATATACTATTATATAATATATATATTATATTGTTTTATAAAAAATTGAAACAATTAACGAGTATATTTCATAAGGAACGTGAGATTGCATAGTTCGGTTATTTTTAATGCTCTCCATGGGGACCGGAAAAGATATAAAAAAGTCGATTATCGTATAAAATATGATATCTTATGTCAGATTTTACCTAATCTAACTATTTGCCAAATTAAGGGTTAGAAAATAGGGAGAGTAAATTTATGAGACGTTGTTCTATCGTCTTCAATCTACTTTGATATACCCTATATTACCTAATTATATAATATATTATATATATATAAATATACTCTTATAGTATATGAATATATAGTATATATATATAATATAATATTATATATATAATACTATTATATATATTATATATTTAATCATATGATATATATATAGTAATTATTACTATAATTATAATATAATATATATATATTATTTAGTAATATATATAATGTTATATATATGTTGTAGATATTAGATCATAGTATAGCTAGTGGTAACAGCTTTAAAATCTTTCGGTCTGACTTGCGATATTCGGATATATCCGAAACTAGTATCGAATAATATCGAGTTAAGTAGTGAGGATTATATCGATATTAATATCGTTACTTCTACCCATGATACAATCGCAAATTTTGCACACTGTAGTTATATATAAAGTACTATAATATTAGTATATTATATATAGTCTATATATAGTAGTATATATATAAATCTATATAAGCCGAATATTTAACAGTATCGTGTTAATATAATATATATATATAATACGCGTAATATGTATATCATATAGTCGAGTGTCTAATAGCTTGACATCAATGTAAACTAGAAGAACGCAGCCATTTTCAGCTACAGTAAAGACAAATTATATATTAAATCAGCGAAAATTCTAAGGGAGGGGTTTTGAATGTCATATATAACATATATATATATTATATTTACTATATATAATATATATATATATATATATATAATAAGTATATATATCTACGATATACTATATATATATATAATACTATATAGATTATATATATTTTAAAAAAGTTTTTTTTTAAACTAATGTGTACTCCAAGGTAGACCGCCCGATGGCAGGAGTCGGGGTCTCTCGGCCCTTCCTGGGCAACGACAGGGCAAGGGACTGATTTGCCCCCCTCCTGGGAGGGTCTCCGGAACCCCGCTCTTTGGTTTTGGGCGTCGCGGGGGTTTCCTCGCCCCCCCCTACGGGATGGAAAAACGTCCCCCCTTCTGTTCCCAGTCGGCTCGAGCTAAAATCAATGATTTGAATATACTATATATATATATATATATAATAGTATATAAGATATATGTAACTATATAATTAGTAGTATAATTATATCATATATAGTAAATACTTCCGACGAATAATTGAAAAAAAAATAAACAACCCCTCCTTAGAATTTTTCGCTGATTCCAAATATATAATTGTTTTACTGTAGGGGCTGCCGTTCTCTAGTTACCATGAATGTAGCTTTGAGACACTGCGTGACATACTATATATGAAATACTATAAAGTATATCAGTATAGCATAGCTAACAGTATAAGTCATATATCGTCATATAGTATATATAATTCGTAATTATAGAGTAAGATATTATTGACCATAGTCCGTTCGCTACTAGTATATATATATATAGTATTAAGGTATCGTGTCATGCTAGTGTGTTATCAGTGATACTACGAATTATCGATTAATAGTTATACCTATTATGTTAAATATATACGTATTAGTACTATATTATCTTGTAATAATACTAAGAGCTTCACACGTTAGTGTCGTCTTAAGGATAGTGCGAT
>JABUQX010071233.1:0-49096 GCA_015478945.1 Trachelipus rathkii
GAGAGAGATTATATATATATATTATTTTATATTATACATATATATATATACCTAATACTGTTGCTTGGTGCTCGGGGTGAGAGTTTTTTATATATTATTATATATCTCTTAGTTTGGTGGTAGGGCTATAGTATATATATTATAAGTTATATAGTATATAATATATATATATTACTTATAATAATATATTAATATATATTTATTATTATTATATATATATATATATATATATTATATATATATATATATATAATATATATATATATATATATATATATATATATATAATATATATTATATTATATATATGGCTTATTTATCGTAAAACTCCAGGATGTCAAAAAAATCATAATAATATATTACTTTAATAATTTTAGGGTAAATACAATAAATTTTTGGGGTAACCTAAAAAAACTAACCTATACTATACCTAACATACACCTTAACCTACGATCCTAACTAACACCAACTAACTCCAATTAACCACTATAAATGTCTCTATATTATATATATATATATCCATATATAACTATATATAAGTATATATATATATATATATATATATAATATATATATTATATATATATACTATATATATATATATAGTATACATATATATATAATATATATATATAAAGGCCAAACTTACCAAAGCGCTCGCATGATATCTCGAAAACTACGATATGTACAAGAAAACTAATAACATATTTGGAATCAGCGTATGAAGTATGTATGGAATTTTTTTCCTTTTTTTTAGGGGGCCGACTCTACAATCTACCTAACGCAAATACTGACCCTCAAATGAATGTCAACCTACTGACTAAAGTTTAAAAATTTTCCGAAGATCAAAAAATACGTACTCATGCAGAAGCAAACTTTTCATCAAAAATCTTCACCTGCCAGCCAAACTCAACGATCGTTTCCTTCCCATTCCACCTAAACCTCCAAGCATTCACCTCCAATATGCTACCATTGTGAATAATCAGGTCACTTCAAGAGCCAGTGTCCGTTTAATCCATATTGTCATAAATGTTATCAATACCATGTTCGAGGATCCACACCCCTTTGCAAAAATTCCAGATTTCACCCAAGAAACCCAGATTATTCAGTCAAATACGCTCCAATCACTCCTCAAATAGAAGAGAGCATCAAAAAAAGACTTTGGAAATCAAGCGGCATAAATAGGACCTAATATAAGAGTGTGCGACCTTACTTCAAATCAGCCCCCAAGAAAAACGATTTCATCATGATAACCAAACAATCAACCAAAATCGCTCCCCTTCTACATCACTGCCCCAGAAAAATTGGAATTCTCAAATAATTATAATAAAATAATAATAACTTAATAATAATAATAATTCAAGAAAGATGACCCAAATTACTACATAAATGAAGAAAATCAAGATATTCCCTTCATGGCAGATCACTTCTCACAGCAGCAATATTCCCTAGACTCTCACTCTATTTATCAACAACCAGGCGATTCCCATCAAGACACACAAAAATCATGGTATGAAAATGCGCAGCAAAATTTTTGAGTTCTAAGATTTGGTCACGGCACTCCGCTAGATCTCTCCCCTTCCCAGAGAGTGCATTCTCCAATTTAAAGACTTCTAATAATAATTTTAGTGAAGATAGAGATTCCATTAGAGTTAATGCATGAAAATCCTCACATAATTTAGATTCACATAACGATCACCTAATAATAAGAATAACAACAATTCCATCACTCACCTGCAACACCACTACAAGGTATTTCCTAGGCTGACTACAACCCCCCTTTTTATACTCAAGAGTATTCAACTGAATTTTGGGCAACTCCATGATGGCCTGTCCCTTTGAACGGGTAAGCATCTGCCCCAGAACATTTCCCACAAAGTTTTCAACGGGTTCCAACTCACTCTCCTTATCACGGTCGAACCCCTCACTCATAGTCCAATCCTGGGCCCAGTCCCCAAGACTCCCTCGCAACTCCTCTCTTCTCATCCTCACCAACTCGTGCTTCGGCTTCAATCCTTCAAAACCTTCAAAAGATGTAAAGTACTCCTCCTCAAGATCCAAAAATGGTTCGTAAACTGCCGGGGCATCATGGACTCTAACCTCTGCCTCCTCAATACTCTCCTCATCAAGCCCGGATCCCTCACTCATGGTCCAATCCTGGTCCCAGCTCCCAATACACCTTCACAACTCTTCTCTTCTCCTCACCAACTCGTGCTCTGGCTCCACTTTTTCAAACCCTTCAAAAGATGAAAAGTACTCCTCCTCAGGATCCACCAATGGTTTACAAACTGCCGGGGCATCAAGGACTTTAACTTCTGCCTCCTCACCTGGCTGATCCAACTCTCCACATCGTGTAGACTCTCACGCTTGGTGTTCCAGAAGATACCTCACTCATACCTACTTCATTCAGATCTGCTTCCGGCTCCACTCCCAAATCTACCAGCCAACTACACTGTGGCTCTGGCAAGATTTGTGATAGGTTGAGGTCATGACTGAACTCGTCCTCCAGGATCTCTATTCATTGCCACATCTCTCCTTGCACCATGGCCTATCAATTTGTTGCAATAGATTAGGCACACACTGCCCAAAATCGAATCTGAAGTGCGATCACCTCAGTCAATCAACACCTGGAACAGGTCCCCCCACACAAAGCTCACTGCTTACTGAACCAAGAATCTATCAAATCCCAAACTCTTTCTTCCAGCTCTTCTGCCACCCTTCCTAGATCTCGAAATACATTTCCATTCCCTTGGCAGGGGAACCCCTTCCTTTTTTCAGCGCCTCTAATAGCACGACCATCCAAACTGAAACTCCCTCAAGGGTGTGAAAATTGCTCTTTTTCGGAGCTTGCCTTGAAAACCAATCATCAAGATGGTCCTCAACATTGCTAGGGACACTACTACCACCCTGTTCTCTCTCATCACTTTAAACAAAGTAAGTGCCTTGATCATCTTCTCTACTCGGAACACAATAACCGCTCTGGCACAAAGATCGTTGCAGACCAGAAAACCAAGAAAAACTTGATTCACTGTCAGATGCTATCTCTGATCCACCAGCCAATAATACACCACTCTCAGTCTGAATCTCAGGCCATATCCAGCTTCTCATGGGAATAGTAATCTCTTTGGTATTTAGGGGGCTCAATCCAAGGTTTCAAATGCTGATGATGCACCCTCAGAATCGCAACCTCCTCCCCCCTTGATTCAGCAATTTGATAAGTGACCCCATTCTCATTTACTTTCTGGACATAAAAGGGACCTGTGTATGTTGCTTTTAACTTCCACACAGCATTGCTATCATTTGATACCTTTTTACGTAAGACAAGCTAACCCACGAGGAAGGGGCAAAATTTTGGGTGCCCTTCAACCCACTTTTCTCTTTCATGCAACAGAATGGGGGCAACCACACCGTGACTATGATTTTCCTCTAATAGTCGTGCTGATGGAGTCTTTCCCACCTGGCTATGCATGGTTGAGTTATAAGTGACCAGTGCCCTAGTCAAAAGGTTGTCCCATTCTTCTTGTTCTTCAACTAAGCTTCGCAAGACCTCCCCCCATTGTCCTGTTGATTCTCCATATCACCATTACTCGCTGGTCTGAGAGGACTGGTGACCATGTAAGAGATATTATAACACTCACGCAAATTCTCAAACTCCAGCTCTCTAAACTCCGACCCATTATCTGTAAGAATCCCTTCCATCAACCGTAACACAGATGGAAGGATGTCACGCTCCATGATGGCAACAATGTTCTGGGCCCTCTTATCTCGTATGAGACATGCCAACACCCACTTGCTATAATGGTCCACGACCATCAAGCCCCCAATGTTTCCCTGAGCTGTGGTCAGAAATACCACCATGTCCATGGCCACAAACTCAAAAGTATGTGAAGCCACGATCTTAAGAGTCTGAGGTTGCACAACCTGATGACCAGTCTTGAACTTCTGGCACTGCAAGCGTGATGTACATACATCTTTCACGGTTCTGAGGATAGAGGGATGCCCTTAGGCAAATATTCCGGGTCTATCACTACCTTTTCATTCATACTTTCACTCCCAGGCATTCTCAACATCAAATCAGCAATCTCATTCCTTTCACCCGGCACATACTCAACCACATAATCAAAATCACAAATCTTCCAAAGTTCTCGCAAGCTTACTATCAACTATCCTCATTCTCTGCAAATACACTAAGGGTTGGTGGTCCATTCGCACAACAAACTTAATCCCATACAAAAACGAACTCAACAACTTCAAACAAAACCTCAAAGCATCCAACTCTCTTTCAATTGTAGAATACTTTCGCTCCATCATACTAAATGCTTTCAAAACATACGCAATCAATCACTTTCAATCCCATCAACACCTGTTCTTGCATCAAACAACCTCCCATACATACCCCACTTGCATCTGTATTACAACTATCCAAAGGGTTTATAGGCGACCTGAGCAGCTAGTGAGCAGTTGGATCAGAAGTCCAGCTCTGAATCATCTCTTGCGCGAGACTCAGCTTGTAAACTTTTCAATTGCTGTCATTCAAGTGCTATCCCATTTCACTTCACAATTGTACTCTTTTTTTTCCCAGTCCATTATGTCAAGGGTTTCATCACTCCCGAACAATCTTTCATAAACTTCCTTCCAAACTCTACCAAACCTAAAAATCCTCTCAACTCTAACCTTCTTCGGCTTCGGAAACTGCTGAACTTTTTCAATAAACTTTTCAGCCTTTTTCATTTCCACACCAGGACAAACACATTTTATACACACACCACTCATTTTCACTGTTTCTTTCATCTTTGTTCAAGTGTGCGCGAGCAAAATAATTTGCCCTTTCTCAAATACACCATGACCTCTCTCTCCACTTCTCCTCTACATTTATTCCTCTGACATTCCATGTACCCATATGATTCATACATTTTCGCCGAAAGATAGAAAGCCATTTTCGCCGATCACGACCTTCTCTGAGGCATATACGGTATGTAATATATATATTATAATATATAATATATATATATATATATATATATATATATAATATATATATTGTATATATATAGTATATATATATATATATATAAGTCAAAAAAGAAAAATTAAATAACAATGAATATTCAGTCAAATTTAAAAAAAATAAAACTTTTATGTTGTTACAAATATTCAATTCAGTCGAGGAACTGATTGGTGAAGAACATAGTGCATTTAGATAGAGGATTTGTGGATCAAATTTTTACATTGAAACAACAAATGATTGAGAAAATGAGAGAGAAGAATAAATTCTATTTAGGTTTAATTTTAAGGATTTGTAACAGGCGTATAACAGGATTAAGAGGGAGTTCTGTGGCAGGTGTTATATATGGTGTTGGTGGTAAACTTCTGAATAGAATCAAAAGAATGTATGACGAAAATGAAGCGTGTGTAAGAATATATGGAGTTGAAAGCGATTGGTTTAATATTAAAAGCGGAGTGAGGCAGAAATGAATGTGTTATGTCTCATTGGTTATTCAATTTTTATATGGATGGGGTTATAGAAGAATTAGCCACCCTTCTAACCCAACAATACATCAATCAAATACAGACCTGGCTAACTGCTTCACCAAACAAGTCCTCTATCACATTAGTCACAACAGACCGCAAACTCTGAGCTACCAATCTCCAAATCTCCATAAATAACATCGCTTCTTCACTGAACAAAACACCCAAAATTCTAGGAGAAACACTGTACACACACTTAACTTTCACAAAACACAAAAAAAACATAACATGAGCAAACAGGAAATTAAGCATTCTAAGAACCATAGCAGGCACTGACACCATAAATCAAAAATAACAAAAAAATAGCCATCACCACATACAAATAATTCATCCACCCATCACTGAATTACGCTTCACCAGTACGGCATCCATTATTAACCAAGGGAAACATGAGAAAACTCCAAACAATCCAAAACAAGACACTCAGAAAAATAAATGGATGTATACTTACAATGCCTCAACAACACTTACATGATGAAACAAAGATACTACTTATAGGCAAACACCTAGAAGTGATAGGTACCCAATTTAACGCTAAAACACAGACACCACAACACTCATGTCACAATGCACCCTCTAATCTCACTAACCACAGACTAAAACAACCTCCCTCTTCCCCAGCCTTATTATATAAACAATCCTAAGTAACATCCAATGCCTACAAAACAACATCTCATATTCCAAACAAATAAACACTCACCTAACAACAATATTTAAGAAATCTTCAACCAAACAATACATTAAATGATCACCCGCCAGAAATGGCACTCGAATTTACCTCCCTTCTAATAACCACCCAGTCATCTTTAGCCAAATTAAGATACAGTCACCACCTAAACCTGCAACACTACAAATATAGATTCAACTATTAATCAAACTACCGTGTTCAAAAAATCAGCACAAAATGCAACCAGTCCCCGGAAACTGTGTATCACTTTTTTCTAGTCTCCCTATAACTCATCCCAGAACAACCTGGGAAATCAAAGCTCTAAGCGATCTGTGGAGAGGAAGAGAGGCAGCAGTGGGATACCTTAGCGAAGTAAGACCACTCTGATGAGGGTGGTCAGGGGGCGAGAAGGTAGAATATATATATATACCATATAGCTATATATATAATATATATAATATATATATATATATATACTACCCTATATCTATTATAATAATATATATATAAATATATATATATATATACTATAATAATATATATAGATATTATATATATATATATATTACCTGTATATATTAAAAATATATATATATACGCCGTATATATATACTTTACCATAAACGTATATTCATATATCAGTCGGCGGGTGACCGGCCCGCCTCTTTAGAGGGGTGATTCGGTCCACTCTAAACTAAAAATAAAATAATTAAAAAAAAAAAACTTTTTTTCGAGCCCTATAGCTACGCGGTAGTACTAAAGTTTTATTTAGATCCATATTTAATTCTAGAAAGTTTTTATATTTTTAAAAAATGTTAGAAATTAGGGACAACTTTCGAAAAGTAGAACTTCAACTTTTGAAAAATGTGTTTTTTTTAACACTTCGATTAATAAAATGAAAAATTGTGGATCGATTATAATTATTTTTTCAGTGGATAAACTAGAGTATGTTAGCTTTAAACTGGCGAAGTAAATTTTTGTCCAAGCAGTATTAGTGGCAAAAAACGGGGCCTAACTTGGTCCGATCCACCCCGCCGTAAAAATTGATGGGGGGTGGCATCGGAACCACCAATCGTTTTCGTATTTTACGTATTATTATTGACATTTTTATTACTATAATTAATTTAAAAATGTAAATAAAAAGTTTACTTATATTAAGTGAAAATTTTTTTAAAAAAATGAAATTTTAAATAAAAAAAACGAGTTCAAAAAAGTGTCAAAATTTTTGGGCGGAGAGGGGTTGAATCGGACCACCTTATTTATATTCGTATTTTTTTTATCATTATTGACATTTTATTACTTATTACGAATTTATATGATAAATAATTATATATTAAGTAAAAATTAAAATATAAAATTGAAATTATACGTAATAAGACGTACTGTTAAACAGATGGTTCCGAGCATTCACCCCTCATATGGTGTCCGCTTCACCCCCCACGGTCAGGCTGACTCGGCTGTTATTCAAACTTAAATAAAACTTTTATTATTTCAGAATTACATTATTATTTTTTTGTGTGCCATTATGCCCGACTATAGGGCCGTGATTTACAAAAAAAAAATTTCCAAAAAGTGCAATTAGGGAGCAGTACGGGAGACCAGTTAATACCTAAATGGTCCAAGCCACCACCCCCCGAACCCGCTATACTGGTATTTTTGTGGGTGTCAATCACCACTACTAGGAAGAACAAATCTCCGTAAATGGGGGAAAACCGTCAAACAAATCCGCCGTTTTTTTTTTTAATGAAATCATGCGTTAAGTCCGAAAAATTTTAAGTTATATCTATATATTTAATAGTTTTTCCTCACATTTAGAGTTTCCTTAAAATAAAAGAATAATGAAATAATAAAGAATCTCGAAATGAATAATTTTTAAAAAAATTTTGAAAAATTCCATTTTCCAAAAATTGAAATTCGGGAAAAACCGGTCATGGCGTCGGGAAAAGCCGGTCAAATTAAATATTATTTCTTTTGTGCTTGTCCAAACTATATTATAATATATAATTTATAATGTTAAATAGAGTCCTAATAATAATTATAGGAATTAATTTTGGGATTGAAAAAACACAAGTCCTTAACGTTATTTTGTATTATACATTGCAAACCGTTGATTTTTGTTTACAAAATTTTGAAAGATTTTTTTTCGACTTTTTTTAGATGCTAAGTTAAGCATTGATAAATAAAATGAATGTATGACAATAATTGTAAGTAAGTTTCTAAGTAAGTAATAATAATATTTCAACTTTGTACCAAATTGGTCACTTTAATATTCACGATAGGCCTATTACGCCACTTTCACGGGAACTTTTTTTGCCGACATTTTTCGACTAATAATTTATATATTTAAAGTTAATACAATCAAAGTTTTATAATGTTTTAATATAAATTGCACTTTTAACAAATTATAGGCCTTTTTTTTTTTTTTTTTTGTCTTTTTTTTTTAATAATTAGGAGTATGTACGCACATTTTCACGTGATCTTTTTTTTTATCCTAACAGCTGATAGAAGAAAGGATATATGTATAGAAAACATTAAACGAATGTCTTATAGTCTACCATCCATAAAAATTAGAACAAATATGATCTGAAAAGCTAGAAAAAAATAGACATTTTTTTTACAATAGTTTATACATGTGACCGCTTTTCCCCGAACGCCTGACCGGGTGTTTCCCCCGAAATTGAGAAAAACGTTAATACTTTAAAAATAAGCTTAATTTTTTTTAAATTTTTTACATGGAAAATGTTAAAAAATAGACTTCCCAATATACATCTAACTCAAAATTCTGATATCTTAATTCTACTCGAGATTCACGAGTCTCTATGAATTTTTTGCAGAAAAAAAAAAAAAAATTTTCCAACTTTGGGAAATTCTTTGACTAGTGAGGTCGTGACCTTTGTTTTACTTAAATTTTTATATATTGGTTAAAAAGTAGTAATCTATTTTGCTAAACTTAAAAAAACCTTTCTCTGAATGTGAAAAATTTTTTTAAAACATTTAAAAAAATATTAACATGTTTTAAGACTGGACCGTTTTTTCCTCGCGTGACCGGCTTTCCCCTCGCCATTTTTCGGTGAATAGTATATATATATAGTATATATATATTATTATATATATAGTATGATATTATATATGATATATATATATATAGCCCTCCTTGTCCGTAGTATTTTGTGACTTTTGGTCCGTGAGAGCGGCGCGTCGTTCTCATTCCGCCTGAACGCAACGGATGTATAATATATATATATATATATTATATATATATATAGTATATCGATTCTACCTCCTTTCCAAATAGGGCCAGTTGCTTTTAATACCTCAAGAAATGAGAATGAGTAAAGAATCTTAAGAAGTGTAAGTCGAACAGAAATCCCCATCTTATCGTCCAGTTTTATAAACTTAAGTAAAACTATTGCGTCAAAAAATCCACCAAATATATATATTATATAATATATATATATATATAATATATATATATATTATATAAATATAATATATATATATATATATATATATATATATATATATATATATATATATATATAATATATTATATATATATATATATAATATATAATATATATATATATATAATATGGTATACTATATATATATATAGGAAAAGATGTATTTCATTAACAGCAAAAATTTCTTATACTTATTAATCTCATTATCTCAAAAACTACAATAGCTACAGGGAAAAGGAATACCATTTTTGGAATCCTGGTAAAAATTTTTTGAGTAAGGAAAATGTAAAAAAACAAAAAAAAAAATAAAAAAAAAAAAAAAAAAAAAAAAATCTTAAAAAAACAAATTATTAAATTTTTTTTTTTTTTTTTTTTTTTTACTAAAGAAAATTAACAAAATGGTATCGCATCCGATGGCAAGAGTCGGGTTCTCTCTCGGCTTCCGGGGAACTACGGGGTAGGACTAATTCCCCCCCTCCGGGAGGTCTCCGAACCCCCACTCTTTGGTATTTTGGTTGTCGCGGGGTTCCTCCGCTCCTCCCCTACGGGGGTATGGAAAATGTCCCCCCTGTGTTCCCCGTCGGCTCGGAGCCCCTACATTGCCGTGTCATACCTTTACAAATAATATTATATATATATATATTATGTCCCCTGCCTCCTGAAAAAAAAAATAGCCAATATTTATTTTATTTATTTATTATTAATTATTTTTTTTTTACTTTTCCAAACTTAAAATTTTACAAGGATTCCAATAAATGTATTCCTTTTTCGCTGTAGCTATTGTAGTTTTTGAGATTTTTTTTTTTTTTTTTTTTTTTTTTTTTTTTTTTTTTTTCCGCACTAAATTGGACCAGCATTCCAATAATGTATTTCTTTTCCCTGTAGCTATGTAGTTTTTGAGATATTGATTGTTTTACGTCTTATATTTGCTTGTTAATGAAGTAGAATAATAAGCCTATATATAATATATATAATCTATATATATATATATATAATATATAATATATTATATAATATATTATATAATATATATAATATATATATCTAATATATAATAATATATATATATATATATACTATATATATATCGGTTATATATATATATATATTATATATATATATATATTATAATATAATTATATTATATATATATATATATATAATATATATATATAATATATATAATATATATAAAAATATGGGTCAATCCATTTTTCCGTACCGCTGATTGGCCGCTCGATATTTTTTGAAAAACTTTTATATTTTTGCAAATGGGCCGTTTTAATGTTATCCCTGCAAGTTCAAACCCACCATTCGTTTTTGTAGATTTACTCTGTTTGTAACAGGGTGAGCCAAATGTTTGACCAGGTGGAGCAAAATTTATCACTTAATAGAGGTAAAATTTTAAGTCATATCTCCATATTGGTAATTTCTATTACCAAATTTCATAGAGAGTGATTTGTTAGGGATACTTTAAGGTACATTTGGCCTTTCCTGTTTTTTTTTGGGGAAATAATATTTCACCATGAAAATGAATCCGAAAAATCGTGTTAAAAATCGAAGACTAAATTTCCATTTTCGTGGTGTATTATTAAAAGAAGGAAATAATTTAACGAATAAAAGTTTTTGTGTGATGGCTACATATATAAAGTATGGTTTATCAAGCTAAGATGATTGAGTTTGTAAATTTTTAAAAAGGCAAACAAAGGGTGTCCAAAAAATCAATTTTTTCGGAAAATCGGTAACTTGACCTTAAAATATCTCTGGATGGGTAGTGCTAAATCTGAAATTTCACTACATTATACTATACTAACCATAGGTGTTTCTCAACCTGCAGATATTGACTTTGGTATTTGCTTGTTTTAAGAAATTGTATAGCGCTACCAAACCCGAGAAAGGTCCTTACCAGAATATTTGATTAAATATGATAGCAAAAATTCCCTTTTTCACTAAAATTCATGCATTAAACACATATATGCAAGTCTTGAATAGTTTTTAGAGTTATTGGGCTGCAACGTAATAATCCTCTCCACTGAAAATTTTTGTCTAACTATTGACAAATGAACTAAAAATTCATAAATTTTGGGTTGTGTCACGTTTGGAAAATCTCAACAGAAATATTAATTAGATTTGTGTTTATCAATCTATATTTAATTACTATATGAATATTAAAATTTACTTAACATTTAAATAAATTACCTTTAAGTTTGGATAACACACAGACGTATGAATATTGTAATGGACCGTTCTCCCCGCGCCACTGACCGGTTTTTTTCCGCTAAATTCATTCTTTCACAAAAAGGAATTTTGTTAAAAAAAAAATTTAAAAATATTTATTTCGAATATTTTTTATTTCATTATTCTATAAACATTAAGGAAAACATCCTAAATGTGAGAAAAGACTATTAAGTAAAGATGTAACTTAAAATTTCGTTTTTTCATGATTCATTAAAAAAAAAACGGCGATTTATGACCGATTTCCCGAAATCATACACTACCGATATATTACTATGCATATAAATATAATATATATATATATTATATATATATAGATAATAGGATACCACATATATATCCACATATATGTTGAAATTTACAGTAGGTTATATTGTATGTATTAATACGTATATATATATATATATATATATAGATATATATATATTATATATATATATATATATTATATACTATATATTATATATATATATATATATAGATATATATAAATATAATATATATATATATATTATTAAATCAAAGAGCTGAGAATTTTTAAAGATCACGACCGTCTAAATGTTTCTTTTTATTTTTACAATCCAACTACAAAAAATCTCAAACACACTTGTGCAAAGTACTTCTTTCACATCTGGCTGGCTTCCCCATTTACATAATATTAATTACGTCTGTGTTTGTCCAAACTAATTTTTAATTTATAATTTAAAATTAAGTAAATTTTAATAATGTTATAGTAAATTAATTTGGATAGAAAAGAACAAAGTCTAAGTTATTTTATTGACATTTTCCAAACGTGAATTTTTTCCCAAATTATGAACTTCGTAGTCAAAGGCTTTGATGTAAAGTAAGAAATTGAAAAAAAAAGAATTATGACAATAATTTTAAATATTATCTAATAATAATAAATAATATTTACACAAATGTGTAACAATATAGGTACTTTATATTACGAGTAGGCTACGTATGCTATCATAACACAACTTAAAAAAAAAAATTTTTTTTGGCATTTTTGAAAGGCTTTATTTCTTAAAACAAGCAAATACAAACCAAAGTCATATTGGCAGAATGAAGAACATCTAATGGTAGTAGTATACATGTGTGAAAATTTCCATTTTTTAGCACTTTACTGCATTAGAGATTGTAAGGGTAGTAAGTTAATTCCATTTTCAAAAAATTTATATTTTACACCCTGTAAATTTTTTTTTAAAAATATTTACCAAACTTCAAATAAGATTTTAAGTTAAACCATACTTTACGTATGTATCTCACAATGCAAAATTTTTTAGTATCGTAAAATTAATTTCCTTCCTTTTAAATAATACACACCATTGAAAATGGAAATTTCTTCGATTTTTTAACATCAACACAATTTTTCGGATTCATTTCCATGGGGAAATATTATTTTCCCAAAAAAAAACAGGAAAGGCGAATGTTACTTAAAGTATCCCTAACAAATCACTCCCTATGAAATTTGGTATAAGAATTACCAATATTGAGATATGACTTAAAATGTTTCCTCTATTAAGTAATAAATTTTGCTCCACCTGGTCAAACATTTGGCTCACCCTGTTACAACAGAGTAAATCTACAAAAACGAATGGTGGTTTTGAACTTGCCAGGGATAACATTAACGCCATGCAAAATATAAAAGTTTTCAAAAATTATTCGAGCGGCCAACTTCCATTATTTTGGTACGGAAAAAATGGAATAGACCCATATAATATATATATAATATAAATATATATATTATTTAATATATATAATATAATATATATTATATATATATATATATATATACTATAGTATATTATATATATATATATATTGAAGCACTGGTTAATGAATGCATTAGGGAGTTGTGTGGTGTGAAGAAAGGAGTAAATGAGAGAATAAATGAAAGTACATTGAGATGGTTTGGTCATGTGGAAAGAATGCTGATAGTTGGATAGTTAGGTGGATGTATAGTTGGTAGTGTGCTGGAAATAAACTGGCTGGGAGACTGAAGGAAAAGTGGATTGAGTCAGTAAAGGAATTCCTGGAGGAGAGGAATGTAGGTTTGGCAGAGACGAGAAGAAAGGTACATAATTCGAGTGAAAGGTGGGGTTTTTGTGAGGGAGTATGATTGTGGTCCACTTGGGCCAAGAGATGCCATAGTGAGAGTCCATCACGGTCCTGTGAAGCTCTAGAGTGGAGGGTATAAAGGGGGCTGTAAGGCTGGTCTTTCTTTTTGATTTGCGCTATATTCTTCTTCTACTTTTCTGTTTTCAGTCAGTGCATGTGCACCTTACCCCCAGTCTTGTGGAGAGAAGGTTGGTGATTATATATATATATATAGTGTATATATATATATATATATATATATATATAATATATATATATATATATATATATATATATATATATATAAATATATCTATATATATATATATATATATATATAATATATATATATATATATATATATATATAATATATATATATATATATATATATATATATAGTATATATATATATATATACATACCGTAATATATATATTATATATAATATATATTAATAATATATTATATTATAGTATATACTATATAATATATATATATATATATATATATAATGTATACTAATATATATATATAAGCTGTAAAATATATATATACAAGTGTGAATTATATACAATGGGATATTTATTGTATTTATTTTCTTTGTATAGTATTTATATATATTTTATAAACTAATATATATATATCTATATATATCATATATCGGTATATATATATAATATATTTATTTATATAATATATATGTATATTTATAATATATATTTCAGATATATATATATATATTACTATATTATATATTACAATTTATTTAGATACTATATATATTATAATATATTATATATTGAATAGATGTAACAAACCCTCATATAATAATGTCAAGATATTTTTTATTATCAGTATATATTACTCTTATAGTAAGAGTAAAATCATCAACCAATTGTGCTGATATTACTGAGCAGATTCCCAAAGATAAACTTGCAACAAAGACTGGATATTTTAGCACCAAGAAAAATTTGCTATATAAAGATGAATTTGAACAAGAAAGTAAGTTCTATTTCCCAGTACATAAGGTACAGTTAAATTTGAAGTTTAATTTTTATGTAAGCTTATTGAACTCAACAAAGTCCTAATTAATGTAAATATTAATCCGCAAAGCCACTTATTAAACAAATTAATATACTTGTAGCTATTATAAAACATAATGATGATAATTGGACCCACTCTTATGAAAATGTGGAATACAAAATTTGAAATTGTTTATTTGTTTGTTAATGTAATAAATTACTAAATAAAAAGATATTAAATTTTTATGATATAACTTTATTAGAAATATATATATATATATATATTAAAAAAGAAAAAATAATATATTATATATATATTATATATATAATTATATATATATATATATATATATATATATATATATATATATATATATATATATATATATATATATCATTTCTAATAAAGTTATATCATAAATTTTATATGTTAATGTTATCCTTTAGGAGTAAAATTAGTATAATTGTATTTGTATATATATATAATATAGGATTAATGTTAGAAGCCGATAAAGTATACGTGGACCGAATTTGCCCCATGATTTTGGGGGGTGGGGCAATTCGGTCCACTTCAATTTTCACATCCCTAAGAATCCTCATTAAAGTGTTTTATTTAATAAACTATGATAAGTCAGTTTTCATTTTTAAACATAATGGTATTGACAATATTATTTTAAGAAATTGGGTTCAAAAACGTAATGAAATGTTAGAGTTTGCGTTCGTTTTTGTAAAAAAAAAACGTAATAAAATGTTCGAGTTTGAGTTCGTTTTTGTAAAAAAAAAAGGCTCGCCTAACGTAAGGAATTTCCTTAATTTTGTAAGGTTGCTATTCTTTTTTATTCTGTATTATACAGAATTAAGGAAATTCTTACGTCTGGTGAGCGTTTTTTTACGATTTTGCGCTGTTTGACAAAAACGAAGCTGTAATGTTATTAATTCTGTAAGTTGCAATTCTTTTTTATTTTATATTACACAGATTAGGGAAGTTCTTTACGTTTGGTGAGCGTTTCTTTTACGATTTTGCGCTATTTGACAAAAATGAATGCAAACTCGAGCAACATTTTAGGCATATTACGGTTTCGTAAGAACCAATGCAAGAAAGAAAACTGCTTAAGGGTCCTGGCATACATCATCAGCATGAGATCCCTTTGTATCCTCCGTGTTATTTTGCGTGAAGTGTGAACCATCTTTGCTGAAAAAAATTTAACAAGTTAATTGAAGGCCTATGTTGAAAAACTTACTAACCTATCTTGCGTAGAAAGTGTAAAAATTATTAACATATATTTCGGACATCTTTTTGTAAAAGAGTATTAAAAAATTAATTTAATTGAAAGATTTCAATGTGGGCCGAATTGCCCCACGAAATTTTTAAACCTGGAACGAATTGCCCAGTTACAATTTTTTAATAAAACATATTTATCTTTGCCTGAATGACTACAACGATTGCATTAAGGTTATGAATTATTTTTAAGAACTATATCTTGGTACCAATAATGTAGTACAATTATTTTGACCTTGTATGATTCTTAGCAATAAGCCTAAACTTTACCCCGATTTTATAGTGCTCAGAAAAAAAAAAAATCAAAATTAAATGACTTAATTTAAACGGTCATAAAAAATTAATACCTAAGACATAAAAATACATTATTTTATACATCTTTAAAGATATATTGTAACATCATAATAGGCTATTTGAGCCACTGGACCGAATTGCCGCCACATGGTCCTGAATAGCCCACCGTGGACCCGAATTACCTACTCCCGTTTTACGGTATAGATATATATATATATATATATATATATATATATATATATATATATATATATATATATATATATATATATATATATATATATATATATATATATATATATATATAGGTACCGGTATAATATATATATATAATATAAAGGAGATATTGTTCGTGCATAGTTGTGTCTTATTGACAACTGTGAGGTAAAACTTAATATTGGTATAATTGGTAAGGCTGGGCTTTCTTTAGCATAGTAATAATTAGAATTAAGAATGTCATTGATACAGTCTGGACATTTTTGATCCAGCCTGTACGATGATTTTATTTATGTTATAAAATATGGATGTAGATATTTACAAATCTTGTGTGATAATATAAATATTATAACAGTGTTTCTCCATTTTAGTTTATTGAAATACTATTCATGAAATATAATTTTATAATAATCTTAATGATAAAATCAATGAATGTTATATTGTGGCAAAACAATTAATAAATTCCAAGTGAAGTGCTGTGAAAACCTTGAAATTGGATTGGAAATGCTTTCAAGGTTAGTGAGTAAATGTAAAGCATAACCTATATAAAATAGTTGATGTAATGTAAATTTATGACCATTATGTATTAATCTGTAGTAGTAAACTGGCCGTTCTTGGTTACAGTTTACTGTCGTGTAGGAACATCTACAATAAACTCGTTGACCCAATTTGAATAAGCCCCTTTTGGACATTACCAGGGTGAGTTCATTAAAATAAACAAATCTATGTAATAATGCTTTAACTTAAAAATAAAGGAATGAATAAAATGTGTAAATATAAAATATGATAAAATGTAATAAGTTAAAAGTATGATACAAATACAAAGTTATTATTTACTTGTAACAGGGTTTTTTACGTGGGGATTCATTCTGAATCCTTCTTATTGTTTGGAGTTTTTGAATCTGGGATTCATCCTGAATCCTTGTTCTATGGAGTGTTTATAGCAGGATATTACTAAATCCTTCTTCTTCTTACTTGGTCAACGTATTTCTAAAGTTGGACTTCATTATTGAATCAGTATTAATCGGCACTTATAACAGAAATTTATTCGAATCATTCAAATCATCATTCTTCGGATCTCGTTGATGCTCATCTGAGATTCATACTTGAATCTCCTCTTCCATAAAGTTGATACTCTGTTGTGGCAGAGGTTTTCACCATCGTGTTGATCGGAAATCGGAATTGCTAAACATACAATCAGAAGTTAAGTTATAGTGTATTTGTCGATATTGAGTTCGAATTTCTAATTCTTACTTACCTTAATATGCATGGAAAATATTTGGAAGCGTTTTGGTTTCCACTCTCGAATCTGATTCCAGGGCTGAATTGAGCTCTTGTACATAGTTTTAATACATTGGATCCTATATAGATCTCCAATGTGTATAATATAGTTAAATTATATATTATACTTAAGTTCATATATCTTCTACTATCATATTGTTGGGAGTGGATTTGTGTTATCCTTAAACTCTTCACAAACATCCCATTATTATTTGAGCGAATCTATTAAAGATAAACTTTTTCTAGTGTGTCAATATCCTTTGGTATTTAACTCTTTATTTATATCTTATTATTTGCTTACTGAATTCTATCTGATTAATCTTCAATAGTATAAATATAAAGGTGTTATCTACTTAGAACACTAGTTATAAATCAATATTAAAAATCCGGTTAAGACCTATATAAGAATTAACTGTTTCAGTTGTTTTAAAAAGATCACAATCTCACCGAATTGTCCAAATCAGTGTAACAGGCACACGGAGTCCCCGAGACATCTCCGCTCCGTTGTGAGAAGGCCTAACCCTGTCTCCGCTATTAAACCTGATGGTGTTGTTGGTTTCCTGTTCTTATTAGACATTAAAACCACGTCTTTGGAACATCACAAAATATCTTAGACGTATTATCTTCTAATTGACCTTCGAAATACTTGTTTTCTTCAACCTTTGACTCTACGAGAAATAGTGGAGAGAGGAACCTCAAAGTCGGGTACGATTGTTCGGTCCCAGCGTTCTTCTCTCTGTTACATAAATAAATTAAGTGGCGCCCGAACAGGGACTCAGTGTGAGTTCCTGCTCGCTTGCGTGCACAAGGATTGTGACTTTCGCTCACATCGTCATTTATTTTTTTGAAAATCATCGATTCTCTTCAGTTCTCTTCGTTCATTCTTCTTTTGTACTTACATAGGACAGATTCGAGAGAGTTAGTTAGAAATAACCCTCCCATACTTTGAAATTCTTTACTTTAAAATTAATAATAAATATGTCAGAAAATAACGATCAACTTAAAGACTTGGAAACAAGCACAGGTTTCGATACTCAAGAGGATTTGGTAGACCCAACTCTTGTAGCTATCGCTTTGGATCCACGTTTAGAAAAAATCTGCGTGATGATCCTAAGACTAATAAATTAGGAATAAATGTAGGTGTAAATGTAGATAATAAGGACAGGGTGTCTATTTCCAACTCTGACAAACCCTTTACCATGTCCGAAATGGATACCTTATTAATTAAACTTAATAAGGATAAATTGCTAAGTGAAAAACATTTGGCTCAAGTAAACAGTAAAACCAGTAATGCTGAACACGGAACGTTCATAGATCAAGGTCAAGGTATCCCCTCTGACTTTGAGTCCCATAAATTGTTTATCCCTAAAAATACCACTTCTGTAGTTGATCGTGATTACAACCCTACCTTAGTTTCCCAATTTCAAGCACGATCAAAACCTTTTGTTCATAATCCACCTAGTCATGTAGAAAATCCCAAAAATCTTCTTCTTCCTAATCCTAAAAAACCAGTAAATTACTTTAACCCACCTAAATCTCTCTTGAGAAATCCCGAAATGGATAGAGGTCTTAGATATTCTTAATCACCTATAAATAGAGGTGAAGCTGACTTCTCCGAAAAATATAATAAATTACTACAACCCCACCGAGAACAAATTCCCTTAAATCATTATCCGGAGCAACAGATGTATTCAACTGACCCTCAGTCGTATTCTGGTTGCTTTCCACAAGGATTACCTCAACGACATTTTGAGTGTCGTATTCCCGACAACAGTGAACCTTCCATGTATTCAGGGCCACACATGAAACAGAGGCTTGACATGCTGGAGGAAGCCATTGTGCTTCTCACCCAGTTACTAAAGAACTCTCAGAAACTGAAGGTTGTGGACCCTGGAAAATTTAAATACGAGTCGGAACAAGATCTCTTAGTCTACTTGGCTGATTTTGAGGCGTACTGTAGCCTTCATTATCCCAATGCCCATCACCAATGGTTGAGACTGCTTGGTCGACAGCTCGAAGGCAAATTTCTTCAGATCTACCGAGAAATCATCAAAGATGACCGAGAATACTTCTCTGTACGGAATAATCTGGTATGTTGGTATAGAGATGAAGAACGAAAGAAAAAAGAATACCAAATTCAGAAGTATCATGCTGCTCATCGATATCCCAACGAGAGTATAAAAATGTTTGCCCTTCGGTTGGAACGCCTTGCTAGTCGAGCTTATAATGGACTCGATATGAGAGATCATGACTCCTTAAGAATAGCTTTCCTTTGTAGTTTGCCTCCATATATTGAAACATTCGTCCGTCAATATATTAAAATGCAGGAGTTGGAAAGTTATAGTAGAACTTCATGGGAAAATATCGTGAATTTTGCAGATTCTTTAGACAGCGAGAATACTGCTTTCCCAAATAACCCCAATTGAGGTTGACCAATCAACTTATTCCCGAGTAACTGAGCAGGAGGTTGACCTAAATGAATCTCTGGAGTCAGTAGTACAGATAAATACTGCACTTCCTGGATGGACTAATGTTCTGCGGAAAAAGGTTGAACAACGAAAGCCTAAATCATTCTTTAATCTTAATCATCGTCCTTCCAATACATCCAAACGTAGTCCTCCTGAAAGGAATAATAATAGTTGTTCTTTCCGCAACACTGTTCGTAGCTCACAACGTAATGATGACCATTTCTGGGTTCGTAATGATCGCAACGTAAATAATGTTCGGTCAGGGTCTGAAAATCGGAGGAAGCTCCTCTGTGACTATTGTGAGAAGAGAGGGCACGAAATGCAGGACTGTTATAAATATCTTGGAGTATGTAGCTACTGCAAGAAAACAGGCCATGTAAATACGGAATGCAGAGCTAGGAACTCCCCTTCATCATCTCCCATAAACAACAAAAAAGTAGTGTGTCCCTTTTGCAGAGGTCCCCATGCAGGAATGAGGTGTTCTCAACGCACCCCTCCAAGACCCAGTAATTCTGAACTCCTCCTCCTAAAGAATACCTTCAAGGAGCTATAAAGAAGATATATTCGAGATCGTATTCCCCCGAAGCCCAGAAAAATGTACAGTCGGCTAAAACAACTGAGAAGCCACTTCCCCAGCGCCTATTTCTGGACCCTTGTGAATACTGCAATGTATCTCACTATGAAGGTCGTTGCAAAGGGTTTGATGAATCACGTCCAGAAAAGTCTGTAAACGAATAGTCCCCGCAGATTTGAGTCAATCTGTGGAAAAGGACGCTGTTAATGACTCTGTGGAAGGCCTAAAGGATCCTTCTTTTAAAGGTAATGGAAAACAAACTATTAATAAATTTTCGTATAAACCTGCTCCTTATGCTAGTGAAGATATGGTCGTTGCTTTTAACTTGTGCCAGGCCGATATAGACCATTGATCGTCTGTGTCAAGCTGGATGATCATGATGCTCCCATTTATGATTGTCTTGTGGACAGTGGTGCGGGAGTAAATTTAATAAGTTTCGAGATTATTCCTCTACTGGGGAACTCAAAAAATCTTTTAGCTTCTGAAGACATAGGAGTAAAGGCCATTAGTGGTTTTGGAAACAAAGAAAGGATTCCCATTGTTCATTATGTGAACATAACATTGAGGTTTAATATGGGTTTTGTAACTCATCCTTCAGCGTTTTTCATAGTTCCCCAGGAATACATGGTAGATAACCCGTTAATACTTGGTACTTGTGCCCTTCAGGATAATCATCTATTACCGGACATGTCCCGAAAACAACTGATTCATCTTCAAGGGAAAAAATTGACTGTTGTAGCCAATGGCATTTCAACTTGTACACAGTCCAAATTGAAGTCTTCCACTATACAGGTAAAAAACATAGCTATAGTTAATATTAACATTAACGATACAGATGTTATATATGACCAGAATAATGATCGTACCCTTCGATATTTATTAAAGGGTTTTA
This sequence comes from Trachelipus rathkii, assembly GCA_015478945.1. Lineage (NCBI taxonomy): Eukaryota > Metazoa > Arthropoda > Malacostraca > Isopoda > Trachelipodidae > Trachelipus > Trachelipus rathkii. The sequence goes on from JABUQX010071233.1 coordinate 22,024, forward strand.
AGAAGAATGAAAATGGCATCAATTGGCAACATAGTACCCGTAAACAGTACAAAAATCATTCTAGCAAGATGCGTCTTGGGAAAATACATCTTGTATATTATTAGAACGTAAGTCCGAAAGATGTTATATGTTATTCTTGGAATCTTTAATGCACATATTTTTGTCTGCCATGTATTCCTTCCAATAGGTCGAAATAAAGCTGCTTTAGTTGTAGTATAAAGCATTTTTGGCATCCTAGGGTCAACCAGGTAATTTCAGACGTTGTGCGCTGTTGCCCTGTGTGTCAGATGCAGAAAAGTTTTTCTTCTAATATAACTCCCCCTATGTTAAAAATCTTGGCTAACTACCCGTTCGACTTATGTGCCATGGATTTGATTCAGTTCCCTAAAACTTTTAAGGGGAATAAATACTGTATCTTTATTGATCATTATTCTAAATGGGTGGCTGTAGTCCCCATTGCCGACAAGTCCAGCTTGACTGTATCTCGGAAACTGGAACACCAAGTTCTCCCTTTCCTCCCCAAAGTTCCAAATCGTATATTAACTGATAATGGAACAGAATTTACATCCCAGATATTCCAACAGGTGTTACAAAAACACAATATTAAACATGTGAGAATATTCCCCCTTCATCCCTCGAGTAATGGTGTCTCCGAGATATTCAACAGGAGTTTAATTCAAATCCTGAAATGTTTAGTTTTAGAACAGCCTGCCACTTGGGATGAAGAATTGTCGTCTTCCATATTAATATATAATAATACTTATCATAGTGCATTGGATATGTCCCCTTCCGATTATTTATTACAAAAATCTCATGCTCCAGTGCACACGTTTCCTCAATATTGGAAAGAGGGCAGTGTCAACTTTAAACCTTTCAAGGTTGGCCAAAAAGTAGCTCGTAAGGTCATACGAACTGGTCCGAGTACTGCCCTTAAATTTCAACATAAGTGGGTTAGACCGTTTACAGTTGTGGACGTGAACCCGAATAGAGTGGCCTACGTCATACAAAGAAATACTAATCCCCCTAGTAGGACACAAAAAGTCCATTTCTCTCACTTAAGGGAATGGATTGATATTCCTTTCTACTTACGAAAGTACCTTACTAGGAATAAAGAAATTAGTGCTGCATTTTTCTCTGACGAGGAAAACTTTTTGGATGAAGAGAATGAAAGTCCTTCTGAAACTGACCTTGAGTCCGGGACTGATACGGATAGTTCTTGTGAGTCCGAGTCCATCGCTGATATTTCCTTGTTCAACAATAGCGATGATTCTATGGACGAAGGAGAGGATTTTGAAGGTTTCTTGACTTTCAACCCTATATCTATACAAGAATATAATCAACTGCCCGATTTACCTTCGGAAATACCACAGAGTCAAAGGGACCAGAATGAGACCTCTAATATAACTATGAACAAATTAGTCCCTGGTTTATCTCCAAAGTCATTAAATCCTTCCTGTCCCAAAGAAGTAACTTTTTTACTCCCTCATATTGAAATTCCCATTTCCCCTATCCATTCTTCTAATGGATCAAATTCTACCGATTCTAGTTTATCCGAGACAGATTTGATAAATATCCCTACTAGTTCTCCTAAAAAACATGGTAGTACCCTGGAGGTCAACCATGACGAAATACTCACCCCTGTTTTAGATTATTATGATATGTATTCACATGAATACCCTATTAGATTTAAATACCCCTCTGTCCTTTCTCCTGTAAGGTTAAATAATAATACTGAAGATCTTATAGTTTCTCAAGCCCAGCGGTTGGAGATTCCTAGCCTTGAAACATCTAATCTAAGTCTAGCGGATCCACCGTCCCTTTTCCTGGATAGACCTAATTATTCCCGCTCAGTTTCTTCTGATGATCTTATGGATTTATCGGAGGAAAATGGTGTGGGTGATTTGCCGGCCGATTGGTCAAACCTTTTTAACTTAGATAGTTCTTCCAGCTCTCAAAAGACTGAATTTTATGGTTTTAGCCCGCCAAACAGTAATTCATTTCATATACTCACGTTGGCTGAAATGGTTTCTTCACCTGTCTCAGCGACTAGGACTCCCCCTTTTCAAATAGTGGGAGAGGTATTTGGTGATCCCAATAATATACATTTAGATAATAGTAATTTGACTTTGGTACATATAGATAATGAAATCTTGGAGGAAATGCAAATGAATGTTCCTCCCAGCACTTGGAGTCGAGGATCGGTTCCCGATTTCCCGAATGTTATGTCTACTCCACTGGAATATGTCTGTCAACGGAGATGGTCCAGTCTTTTATAATCTCTTGGTTATAAATTGACATATGCTATTACCCTGAGATGAAGTAAATAAGCCCAGAGAATAAATTGTTAGCTTTGCTTCATCTGTTTGAAAATTTCTCTGCAATTTAATTTACTTAAAGAGTTCTGTTGTTCACTTACTGACTGGAAAATAAATCTAAATACTTAGCCAAAAAACTTATCTTTTAAATAATGAACCTGATAAGTTACATAATAATAATTGAAATCTAAGACAGTAAGAAGTCTTATTCCTATCTGTCTTAATCTCTTAGTATATTTCTTTCTGAACAATTTGTCTAAAAAATCTTCATATTATAGAAGTTGTCTTGGATGAATGCTTACTAGTATATATGATCGTAAAAATTTTTCAACTTATGAGACAAAAGCCTTCCTAGTATATATTATTCTTGCATAATTGACCTTTCGTATGTCTGGATTCTTAGTGTATGAGTGCAGACTGATTTAAAAATTTACCTACCTATCTATCTAATAAAGTATTGTGTGACTGATCTTCGAATAATGATAGCCTTGTGTGAGTGAAAAAGTACTCCTAAAATAATTATAAATGGATGTTGTAAGAAATTCTTTAAACAAAAAGAATTTATACCGTATATATGTGTATTTATCCCTAAATATATGCATATCTTATATATATATTCATTGAAAACCGCATACCTCTATGTATATATATATTTATTGAAAACCGCATACCTCTGGAAAGTTTATATATATATATATATATATATATATATTATATATATATAATTATATAATATTATTATATATATATATATTATATATTATATATAGTCAGCTGGGGGAGTCATGAACAGTCCAATTTACGGGTTAAAACATGAACGCTTGATTTAATATGAAAGAATGAGAATTTTTGGCCAAGTAAGTGATGATTTAATAGTTCCAATCCTTTAACATTAGAAAAATGTAAAAATAAACCAATTTTTTCCCCTTAGGATGAAATAGCACATGCTGAGGTAGAATGATCACTTTTCGGACCTCAAAAGTTCAAACACAAGTTTTTCAATTTTTCCTATTAGGAAGAAAATCAGTACAGAAACCGAAACTAGGGGTAAAATGTGAACAGTTGGGGTTTAGCTATTGGCCAATGGGAAGCATATTTCATATACCTTCCCTCAAAGTTTTGGGGGGGGGTGTTCACGTTTTGCACCTAGCAAGGTTGAAACATGAATATGTTATTGTTCATATTATACCCAAAAGCTGTTCACCCTTACCCCAAAACTTGTCACGTCTTAACCTGTTCCACGTCAACCCCTCCCTTCCTTGACGTGCCTAAGGGCGGCTCCGATGGCACTCGTAACACCAGGAATCGATTCGCAGACCCTTAAACATAGGAGTAGACACCAAGTTTTTCAACTCTGTAGCTCGAAAAATAAAAAAAAGCTGCATACTTGCACTAGGAAAAAAGGGGGGTAGGGGAAATGTCTATTACTAACTTCATACTAGGAGACGTTGATCACCTTAAAAACCACACCAATCAACCGCCCATACCTTATAACATAGGTGTAGACACCAAAATCGGATGTATTCTGATGTAGGATATGCTATGCTAGAAGTGCTAGAAAAGGGGGGCAGGGTGGGTTACTAACTCATAGTAGGAAGCATCCTAGCACCTTATAATACACACAACGACTTCCCCAACCTTATAACCTATAGGTAGACACCAATATTAGGTGTATTTCTATGATGTAGGTTACGTTTACTAGAAGTGCTAGAACCAGCTGGGTTGGTTCGGCTTTTCTAGCCATGATTTAAAAAAAAAAGGTTAGTAATTTCAATTTATTATTTAATGTTAGTTTATTTAGGCCTATAATTAACATTTATTTACAATATTGAAAGGTACAAGCCTTTCTTTGTGGTAAAATAGGGGTCCATGTTGTACCCCACATTGTTCTTCCTTTTGCCCCTTTTGGGTGTAAAACGTGAATTGAGGTTTTTCCCCAATAATTTTTTTAAAAAAACAAATTAATAAAAAATAACTAACAGGATATTTTGCACAACTACTAAGATATTATATCATATTTCGAGATTTTCAAAAAAATGTAAATTCTAGACAGGAAGAGAATGTTTATGAAATATTCACGACTTGCCCCAGCTGACTATATTATATATATATATATATATATATATATAGTAGAAATATTTATATATATATTATATATACATTATATATATTATATATATATATATATATATATTCGTAATATATATATATATATATATATATATATATATAATATATATATATATATATATATATATATTATATATATATATATATATATATATATATATAGTATATATAGTTATATATATATATTATATATATATATGGAGCCTGTGTTATATATGTACATGTACATGCATGTACATATATATCTTACCTGTTCCTCTGCTCCAACGAGCTTGTCATGTCTCATGACAGGTTGTGGAGTGGAGGAGCTTTAAAAACTATTTTGCAGATTTTCCTGGTTCCTGAGGAGAGAAACTTAGCCATTATCATGACAGATGCATATCGCCTGGATGATCGGATTCTTCTTCTTCAAAGTCATAGGACCAAACGGAATTCGTAATTATGCTTAAAAAATAAAGATAATCGGGAAATAGATTTCCACCTATCATGTTTTTAAAAAAAAATTAAAATGGTATAGGCAATGATTATAAATTAAAAAAGTTCATTGTTATGGAGGTATGCTGGTTTTCCAATGAATTGGATATTGTGGATAATCCCTTCTTTACTATGTTGGGTGAAAAATAAATTATCACAATATATTGACAGTCCAAGAAAATTTTTCTGACAACCACTGAAACTGATAAAAAATGTCCCCCTCTTCTAAAATCAAATTTTAAATTCTACTATAGAATTCAATAAATTGCTTCCCTTTCTTCTCTAGAATAACAAGTCAGTTTCTCAATTTTATAATGTGATCTTTTGAAATTTTGGTTGGTCCATTTTGAGAAAGTAGAGAGGATAAAAATGATTTAGTTCACTCTAATTCATTTTTGCTTCATGACTGTTATTTAAAATAATTACCTTAGTATAGGGAATATTCATGCATTTTTATTATTTATTGGAAATTCTATAGTGGCTCAATTATTGACGGATATATTATGCTTTTCAGAATTGATTCGGCCTGGGTAGAAACATCTCTGTCGGTATCCCAGAGTAATCAGGACAATTCAACCATTAATCATGCCATTGCTACTAGCAGTGGGCTCTTCCGAGGTTTCCCTTTTCAAGAACCAAAAGAAATTTCTCCGACTCAAACATGGTATTTCAGTAAAAGCTGATTACTCTTCAGGCCGCACAATATCTGCCTGCTTAACAAGGGTTCAAGCACAAATGACCCCGGATGTTAAAACCATATTCATATGGGCCTTGACAACTATGGCCTGGAAAAGAAAAGAGTTGCAGGACCAAGAAAGGAACACTGTTACAGTCTTTAAACCCGTTGATGATCTGTCAGTGGATGCTATTCCCGAGATCATGAAGCAAATCACTGAGGCTACGAAAAAGGTGAATTCCCAATCCAAGATCTATTTATACATCCCACCTATGCAAGATATGCATGCATATAACAAAAAACGCATTATTCGTGATTGGGGCGCCAAGTATGCCAAATATACAATCGACGATCCTGTACTCTCACTGGAAAAGATGCGGGAGCATTCCATCCACAGCTATCACCTGTTTGAGTCGCTTATGGAAACAAAATACAAATGGCCGGAGAAAAACATCATTCGAGGAACCGACATACTTGATTATTATCATCGAAATATTGCCACTAGAGGTGGAGTACTTCAAGTCACCCCTCATAGCAAGTAGCTACCTTAATAAAGAATCTTTAATTTTAAATTCCCCTTTGTTATTAGATGGTTTACACCCCAACCGTTTATTCTTAGAATCCCTAATGAATAAATTTGGAAATCTATTTAAAATTAATAAAATCTCTGTGAGAACGGTTCCCTATAATTCTCATACAGCTCGTTCTCAAATAACTAAAAAGAGACGACCTAGACCCTTAAACTCCATTCGTACTTATTCAACTGATAGAATGGCCCAAAATTATATGCCACCTTCGTCTTCTCAATCTTATACTGGTACTTATAATTGTCCCGCAGAAATTGTTCCCAAAGCTCGACAGTATGTACATCAAACCCAATCACAACCTTCTGTTCCATCAGATTATTTTAGAAATCCTAACTCTTATCCTCCAGAAAATGTACATGAACATAGTGGTCCTTATGTTCCTACTCCCCAGTCGAGATATCCCCATAATGAATCTTATTCTGTACCTTCGAATTCTCAACAACCCTCTTGTAGTTACACTTCAATTGTATCATGTAACTCTGAGTCTGTTCTGGATCCCCGAATTAAGGTTGTACTGCGTACAAGCTTACGATGGGCTATGGAACAGATTCGTTGGAACGAAATGACTGATCAACAAAAGCAGATGACTTCTTTAGTATTGATGCAGGAGTTTAATGAGGAGAAAGAAGCTGCTGCTAGTCTTTCTTCCTTGTCCAAGGTACAGATGTTATAAGACGTTGTATATAAAAATATTTATTGTAAAATTAGTTATAGTTTAGCATTTTGAGAGTCCTGAGTATCCTTCTCTGCGCTGTTTTCTATGCTCTTTGCCTCTTCACTCCCGTCTTTCTTTGAATGACGGGGAAAATTGAGGTGGGGGTTTAGATTTAGTGGGATAGGATATAAGGGAGATATTGTTCGTGCATAGTTGTGTCTTATTGACAACTGTGGTAAAACTTAATATTGGTATAAATTGGTAAGCCAATATTTTTAGCATAGTAATAATTAGAATTAAGAATGTCATTGATACAGTCTGGACATTTTTGATCCAGCCTGTACGATGATTTTATTTGTTATAAAATATGGATGTAGATATTTACAAATCTTGTGTGATAATATAAATATTATAACAGTGTTTCTCCATTTTAGTTTATTGAAATACTATTCATGAAATATAATTTTATAATAATCTTAATGATATGATAAAATCGATGAATGTTATATTGTGGCAAAACAATTAATAAATTCCAAGTGAAGTGCTGTGAAAACCTTGAAATTGGATTGGAAATGCTTTGCAGGTTACGTGATAGTAAATGTAAAGCATAACCCTATATAAATAGTTGATGTGTAATGTAAAGTATGACATTAATGTATTAATCTGTAGAGTAAAACTGGCCGTTCTATTTGGTTACAGTTTCACTGTCGGGGGAGGAACATCTACAATAAAATCTTTAACCCAATTTGAAAAAACCCTTTTGGACATTACCAGGGTGAGTTCATTAAAATAAACAAATCTATGTAATAATGCTTTAACTTAAAAATAAAGGAATGAATAAAATGTGTAAATAAAAGTATGATAAATGTAATAAGGTTTAAAAGTATGATACAAATACAAAGTTATTATTTACTTGTAACAGGGTTTTTTACGTGGGGATTCATTCTGAATCCTTCTTGTTGTTTGGAGTTTTTGAATCTGGGATTCATCCTGAATCCTTGTTCTATGGAGTGTTTATAGCAGGATATTACTAAATCCTTCTTCTTCTTACTTGGTCAACGTATTTCTAAAGTTGGACTTCATTATTGAATCAGTATTAATCGGCACTTATAACATAGAAATTTATTCGAATCATTCAAATCATCATTCTTCGGATCTCGTTGACGTTCATCTGAGATTCATACTTGAATCTCCTCTTCCATAAAGTTGATACTCTGTTGTGGCAGAGGTTTTCACCATCGTGTTGATCGGAAATCGGAATTGCTAAACATACAATCAGAAGTTAAGTTATAGTGTATTTGTCGATATTGAGTTCGAATTTCTAATTCTTACTTACCTTAATATGCATGGAAAATATTTGGAAGCGTTTTGGTTTCCACTCTCGAATCTGATTCCAGGGCTGAATTGAGCTCTTGTACATAGTTTTAATACATTGGATCCTATATAGATCTCCAATGTGTATAATATAGTTAAATTATATATTATACTTAAGTTCATATATCTTCTACTATCATATTGTTTCTTATTTGCATTGTGTTATCCTTAAACTCTTCACAAACATCCCATTATTATTTGAGCGAATCTATTAAAGATAAACTTTTTCTAGTGTGTCAATATCCTTTGGTATTTAACTCTTTATTTATATCTTATTATTTGCTTACTGAATTCTATCTGATTAATCTTCAATAGTATAAATATAAAGGTGTTATCTACTTAGAACACTAGTTATAAATCAATATTAAAAATCCGGTTAAGACCTATATAAGAATTAACTGTTTCAGTTGTTTTAAAAGATCACAATCCTCACCGAATTGTCATCAAGTGAACAGGCACACGGAGTCCCGAGACTATCTCCCTCCGTTGCGGAGAAGGCCTAACCTGCTCCGTATTAAACCTGATGGTGTTGGTTGCTAAAAAGTCTAATACGATTTTTAAAACACGTCTTGAAACATTTCACTGAGGAAACTGAATAACTACAATATTATTCTGGAATACTTTTAAATTTTTGGAATTCTCTTTAAATATTCGAAGGAACCTCAAAGTCGGGTACGATTGTTCGGTCCCAGCATTCTTCCTCTGTTATATATATATATATATATATATATATATATATATATATATATTATATATATATATAATATATATATAGATTATATATATATATATATATATATATAATATATATATATATATATATATATATATATATATATAATATATATAGTTATATATATATATAATATATATATATATATATATATATATATATATATATATATATATATATATATATATATATATATATATATATATATATAATATATATATATATATTATATATAATATATATATCATATTATAATATATATATATATATATATATATATACTAAAATTAGTTTAGGTACAGAGGATATAAAAGAGGATGTCACTTCTTATTTATGTTTCTTAGAATTAATTAATTTAAAGTTCACAGACAAAAATTATGGTCTACACAGATTAACCATTAATTTTAGATAATTCATTAAAATAAGTGAGGAATATATTTATATTGTAATGAGCCAGTTTTATAATATTGAAATGCTCTCACATGCATACATCTTTTAACACAGGACTGTAACTAATTAATCATGTATTCTCACAATTAATAATAAAGTACACAAAAAATATAATATAGGCGATTACACTATTAATTCTAAACAACCAGCTTTCATGATGTTAATCACATCTAAAACAACCTCTCTTCTCATAGCTTGAGGCAGTCTGCCCTCACAATTCGAAAGTTTATACAATTACAGGTGTACACAATTATAGGAAAGACTGGGATTTGGTCCTTGTGCATATATATATATATATATATATATATATATATATATATATATATATATATATAATATATAATATGTAAGATAAGTTATAAATATGTATAAAAATACACTTTTATATATATATATATTATATAATATATATATATATATATATATATACCGGTGTTAGGGAGAGTGAAGGTCATTCAAGGGTTTTGAATGTGAAAAGCTACGTTAATATTTTTGTGGCCCTGAATGGTCTTGATGACAGGAAATACTAGTTTCCAATTTCTCCCTTATCTGAATGAGATTGTAAAAGTATAAATAATATAAACAAATATATAGATACATAGATAAAGAAATAAATAATCAATACTTAATAAAATGAAAACTTTTACAATTATACTGTACTCTGGTAGCTTTGCAAATATTAAGTTTAAACTACAGTAAGGTAAATAGTGAGAGACCACGCCCAACCCCCCTCTTTTTCTTTACAAAATTCCAGTATTCCACCTTTAATATTAATTACAACAAATCTTGAAAGCATGAAAATATATTTAACAACACAAAGGGAATGCAAGCTTGCAATAAAAGGCAATTAGAAACTTAATATATTTATTTAGATGGATCGATATACGTATCCTAAAAACTGGTTGCTTAATTATTTTATTTATTTACTTTCCTTTATTTTTTAGATAAATAGAGAAATGCTGGAATTGTCCTGTTTTGTTATTTTATTATTTTTAAATGCTTACTTTAATTTAAGTTAATCTTTTACTGAGTTTCAGAATCTTTTTTTTAGTTTTTCAATATGTTCAATATAAGATCCCACTACAATTGAGTAAAAAGGGTAGTGTGGGGTTTATGAAAAAGTACTATAAAACAAATGATGGATTTTACTCAAATTTTAAGATGATGATTCTGCGTTGCAGTTTATTTTTATTCTAATTTACCAGGTCAGCTAGTAATTCCACTAGGTAATAAAATTGTAGTCGAGGATTAAAAATGCAGCCGGAAAATATAACCCAGAAATAAAAGTAGAGCTGGGAAATAAAACCTAGATAAAGAGATATGTATTAATAATTAAATCCCCATCTCTCTCTTCCAAATTAATATAATAATATAAATAAAACATAACTATATAATAATTATTAATATATAACAAAATATTATAACAAACATTATTTTGACCCACCCTTTAGATTATTATAATCTCCTATGAGGGTTTTTCTGTAATATTGTATTAGCTGTTATTAACTTTGACTTCTATTGGACTAGCTGTTATTCTATAAAATAAAGCTTCACTAATTAAATTAAATAATCAGTACTTTCATAGCTTCAGTTAATAATTAATCTTTGTTTTCTCATTTTATCATATTCATTATATCATTATCATCAAATTAGTGTATCATAAATCTTAATTATAACTACTACTTTTATATCCCTTACCCTGACTAGTATTCTTTATTCTTATCTTTATTATTCTTCTTTATTCCACTTTAGTATTTGGTTTATAACTATCACCTTTCCTACTATTTTACTACTCTGAACTTTTAATTAATTATATCTAAACATAGAAAATAAGTAATATCAAATAATACTTATAGGCATCAGATTTTTTACATTAACCTTTTTGACATCTGCTATAAAAAGAAAAGAACACTAGTGCACATGATTAATATATAATAATAAATTGGGACATAAGGAAAATAACCTATGAGGACATAGGCCCGCCCTTACATGGGTATATATACGGTACCGGTATATATATAATATATATATATATATATATATATATATATATATATATATATATATATATATATATATATATATATATATATATATATATATATACCGGTATATATATAATGACCAAAGAAGGAACAAGAGTTATAGAGATTTATTTTATCGCAAAATTTCATCATCAACATTTCAAGTCATGCAAGACTCATCTTCAGGCTGCTGTAAAGATACATACAGTATGCATAATAAAAAGGACACAATGAATAAACAAATGATGATGATGATTAAAATTAAGGTTATAATCAACTCTAAATGAAAATAAAAATAAAATAGAATAAATACAAAAATAAAAATAAAAATAAAAATGAAAACAAAAATGAAAATAAAAATTAAAGTGAAGTAAAACAAAACAATAAAATATCAATAACAAGACGAAATAACTAATAAGCTGATAGTGATAAAGGTTAAAGTTAAAATTAAAATCACAATCAAAGTTTAAATGAAAATAACATTAACAAATACAAAGATAATGTAATTATAGAAAACACACCTACAGTTCCATAGGTAAAAAGTAGACTAAAGTTAAAAATTTAAAAAAAAGATCAAATAGAATTTAGTTGGTTGGAAAATCGCACAATAAATGCTAACTATTAAATATTAAAGAAAAATGGTAAAATTAATGTAGGAGGGACAAAATTAAGCGATAAATAATGGGGTAGGGGAGTGGGAGGAGTTTAATTATTTAATATGGAGGGATTCTGAAATTTTACGATCCATGTCAGAGGTAGCTGAGCAAAGAATAGTGAAGTCAGAAAGACAAAGAGGGTGGTCTAGGCTGTGGGTGTGGGAGCTGATGGAGAAGTGTTCAGGGGTTAGGGCTGGGAGGTTGATACAAAAAGATGTACCTAGGTGTTTATGAATTCTTAGTTGTAGTTGAAGGCCTATCTGGCCAACATTTCATTCTTTGTATTCTGCACATGTGAAACTGTAAACAACTGAAGATTTCAATAACGTGGGGAGTGTCTTTAAGGGGAAATAATTTACAACTTCACATGTGCAGAATGCAAAGCCTGCTATATTGGCCAGACAGGACTTCAACTCCAACTAAAAATTAATAAACACTTAGGTCACTTAATTTTGTATCTCCTACATTAACTTGACCATTTTCCTTTAATATTTAGCATTTACTGTGTGATGTGTGATTTTCCAACTAACTAAATTCTATTTGATCTTATGGTTTAATATAATTTTATAGTCTCCTTTCATCTTTGGAACTGTAAGGTGAGTTTTCTATAGTGTTTTAATTACTTTATCCTCGTATTTTGATTATGATTTTGATTTTAACTTAAACTTTAACCTTTATCATTATCAGCTTATGAGTTATTTCATCTTATTAATATTTTATTTTGTTTTGCTGTACTTCACTTTAGTTTTTATTTCTATTTTTATTTTTGTTTTCATTTTTATTTTCATTTTTATTTTTATTTTTGTTTTTGTTTTTGTTTTATTTTATTTCTATTTAAAGTTTAATTATAATCTTAACTTTAATAATTATCATCATCATTTGTTTATTCATTGTGTCCTTCATCTTATAATGCATATGTATCATTACAGCATCCTGAAAATGAGTCTTACATGACTCGAAACGTCGATGATGAAATTTTGAAATAAATAAATCTCTATGATTCTTGTTCCTTCTTTGGTCATCCTATTTATACTTGAATTGCGGCTCCCTAGGAACAAACCAAAATCATATATATATATATATATTATATATATGATATAAAGATAGTAAATAGTATAGTATATATATATATGTATATATATATATATATATATATATATATATATTATATATATATATATTGAAAAAACACCCCTAAAGTATTTCACCCCGCTTGGAATCGAACCTGGAAAATAGCAGATGAACATGTATGAGTTTACCAATTAGGTGGGTGAGGATATTCACCATAGGAAGTATTGTCGTAGATTCTTTTTAGCTCATCGTGGCGTGATGGTCAAACACATTACGTGTTTCATCTGCTAGGGTCCAGGTTTGATTCCCAGCAGGGTGTTTTTTTCAATACAAATTTAGATGGCGAGTAGTTTAGCAATTTCTCTATTTATATTATATATTTATAATATATATATATATATATATATATATAATATTATATTATATATATATATATATATTATAGTATGGATAGGGTTGTGATATAATTATAGTTAGATGAGTATATATATAGTAGATATATTAGTAATATCATAGTTTATATATATATAATAGATAGATAATATTTCTTTCTTACTTGTCTTCTTTCTTTCTGTCATGCTTCGGTTGTTCCCAATGACTAGCGGTGATAGATGGGCGTGACATGCATCGAAAAGAAAATAAGTAAGTAGAAGAATATGACAAAAGCTTAGAAAAGAAAGCCTAGTCTTACCGCCTCCCCTATCATAACCTATTAGTGAGAACTCATCGCAGTCAAAATCCACCCAGACTTTATACTTGGGACTGCGACGGGGACCCTCACTAGGGCTATCGTCAGTTGTATGGGTTCATCCACCTGGCCCTCAGGGTTAGGGCCACTCAAGCATACCCCCTCACAATAACCCCGCCGTTCACTGCTATTATACAAATTTTTTCTTGCCTCGGCCAAACTAACTCAAATTCTCCTCCTCCAGACATTCTTTACTGACTCAATCACCTTTTTACTTCGGTCTCCCAGCTACCTGTCGATTCCCAACACACTCACTTACTATACATCCACTTCAATTGACGACTATTCATTCATCCTTTCCACATGACGCAAACCATCCAATATATATTTAAATTTATTTCTCCATTTACCCCTTTCTTACACCACACAACTCTCTTAACAAATTTATTCCTCATTTTATCATATTCTTTTACATCTAGCACTCGGAACCAAGAGACTCCATTCTGGAAAACCAAATTAAACCTTATAGATCTATACTTCTTATTACAGACAATAGTCTCACTCTACTATACAATAACATAGGTAACCCAACAATACCCTCATTATAAAACTCTTATGCTCTCTAGACTTAGTCCCTTTACATTCCACCAGTAATTTAATTGCACCAGTCACCTTCCTAGCCTTTCACAACTTTTTCGTACTACACTCTGCACCATCCTTTCCCTTTCCTCCAACATATATCAAATATTTAAACTCAGACACTTGTCCTCACTCACAACCTTCACCATCTAACATAACTTTCACACTGAGGAACTGTCCTCACTCACAACCATAACTTACTCTTATCTATGTTTAACTTTAAAGCCCCTCCTTTTACACACCCCTGTACCAATCCTCTCAAACCAAGCTGTCCACACTTTTGACTTCTATATTCGCCAACATTATAAAACCAAATCAACCGCATCTCCATTCTCCATCATTCTAACACCATTTCCTGCCACCCCCACCTCTAATTCTTTCATAACCTAATCCATATACAAATTAAATAACCAATGAGACATAACACAGCCCTGCCTTATTCTGCTATTAATACTAAACCAATCACCTTTGACACCATTTATTCTTACATACACTTCTTTATCTTCATACATACTTTTGATTCCATTCAGAAGCCTACCACCAACACCATATATCACTAACAACTGCCATAGAGAGCTTCCCTATTAACCTATCATACGCCTGTTTGCAAATCCATTAAACAAGCTAAATTCAATTTATTCTTCTTCTCCCTCATTTTCTCAAATCATTGTTTCAATGTAAAGATTTTATCCACGCATCCTCTACCACACCTAGACGCACCTTATTCTTCACCAATCAGTCCTTCGACGCACTCTTTCAACCAAAATACCAGCATATATCTACCCTACAACACTCAATAAACTAATTCCCCTATACTTCCTTAAGTTCCCCTTATCTCCCTTTACCCTTATATATATAAGGGTACTATTTACTGCTTTCCTCCAATCGGAACTATGGAACTATACCTCCATAAACGCTTTATATACACAACTTTCAAATCCAATCAATCACCATCTCGCACTCTCCTATTGGCAATAGACATAAAATTTTAATCTGATACCTGCATATTTTTACTGTTCTTCAACTTTCTCACTCACCCATTACCTCCTCCTTACTAATAACCTCATCCCCAAAATATCTATTTCTTGACTTGCACCATCAAAACCCACACACATTCCACTATCACCTACTCATTACTTCCAATGTTAAGCAGAATTTTCGAGTGTTTCTTTCCTCACTCTCCTCCCATCCATTTCATCTCAGTTACAAAGACACCATCCTATTCATTATTCTAAGCAGGTCTCCCCCATTATTCTCATTCTTAACCTTTCGTGATTCCTTGCAGAAGAGCCTTCCTATTCCCTTATGAGTCCCCATTCATCCTCCTTAACAGCTGTTCATTTTACCTCTTCTTTTCTTTCCTTATAGTATGCCCTTTTATATTCTTGTTTTACCTCCTTTATATAATTCCAATACCTTTCTTTTGAAACCATTCATCATTTATGTGCTTTTAATACATTCATCCACGCTTCTTTTTTACTTTAAACTGCTGATTCACCTCTTCAGTCCACCACTCACTGTTAACATTCTTACTCATACCTACTTAGGCACATCCACATACTTCCTTTGCCTTCACTGCTAACAATTGATTCCTTCATATTGCTCCCAGATTTGTTCAAGGAAGATGATACACATTCAACTAATTTACTTGCGAGCTCTCTTTAATACTTATCCTTATTACCTTGTTCACTAAACTTCTCACTCTTAATTTTACCCACTATCCTTCCGTATCACCTTCTCTCCATCCAAGCCCCACTAAACTTAATTTTAACATGACCAACATAATGATCCGATAATCCCATTCCTAAACCTGTCACTGATTTAACATCCAACACACTTCAACATCTCATTCTTCAACACAAAATCAATCATACTTTTCACTTCTTGATACCATCTCCACCTACACCAACTCTTGTATACTTATGGATACTCTTGTGTTTAAAGAAAGTATTACTTTACACATACCTCTCTTTTTCACAGAAAATCAATTCACCTCCTATCATTCTCATTACCTCCCAACAAACAAAAACTTGAAGCTCCTACTACTACTACTAGGTATAGTGGATAAAAAAAGAGTAGTTATTTTTTATCTTTATTTCTTAAGATTATATTATTATTAATATGAGGGGCAATTATGAGCATCAATGTTAAAAATGATTAATAGTTCATATCAAGCAGTCAGTTAACACAATAGTCTGTTTAACAATTAATAATGAGTCGGATCATATAATGGCATTTTATAACCCTTTCTTCCGTAATTTAGGGCTCAAATTTATTAAAATAAGCGTTCACAGTTATAAATAAGATTTCTAAAAGGTTAACACAACAATATTATTCAGCTAAAGCCTAATTTTCCTGCTTTTGATGTCGCCGGTTTTTTTAACACATCTCTCTCTTCTTGATAATGTGAAATAGCTAACTGACCTCACCATTTGAAATTCCCTCACTCTCGGCATTCCCCTGGGCACCAGCCTTAGCGCCTGTCCCATTACAAATATTATTTTTGAAAGTTAAACAGAAAAATTATAACCGTTAAGAGTTTTTTCTTATATAATTAAAAATAAGTTAATGCTTACTACTTTAGTAATTCCCCTTTTGAGAGTGTCACCAGGGTATATAGCAGGTATATATATAGCTATAGTGAGAGTAAGGAATCCTGCTCTCACACGTTTTTTTTTTTTTTTTTTTTTTTTTTTTTAGTGGTAATTTGACACTATTATAAGGAAATACAAAATTCTATTCTTACAATACATTATTACAAAATACATAAACAGACCTCCTTAACTCCCGTCTGGCGGGGATTGACTATTTCAACTCCTCTATTGCAACCCCCTACTGTGACAATTTTGTAAAGAACTCGTGAGAATTTATTCACAATTATTAATGTTTGGTTGCATGCGTTTCGTTCATAGTATTAAATAGAAGAAAGAAGATGATTTTTTTTTTGAAGGATAAAAGCATCAATTTAACTACTGTCTAACTCTAAGAAATGCTTTCAGAACTAAGAAGCCCCTCCCCTTTTTTTTTCTTTTTATTTAACCTTATTTTTTTTCTGGGTTTCCAGCGCTCCCATTGGTTATATTATGATAAATTCTTACATTTCTCAAATTCTCTACTGCTTCTTTCCCATTGCTTTGAAATATATAAGCGTTATTCTTTTTTACCCATAACACCTGGTAAGGTCCAGAGTATCTCTCTGCCAGTTTTCCCACATTATACTGTTGATTTCTTACCAATACGGACCTTGCCTTGTCGAGATCTTTCGGAACGAACACATTCTTATTTTTATATACAACATGTGGTGCCAGAGGTCTACGCATTGAAGCCACTAGTTTCTTCAAATAGGCACTTTGGCTGACCGTGGCACTGAGTGCCTCCTGTCTTCCTGGCACCGATAAATTCTGGCCGAACGTGAGCACACTGGGAGTAACCCCTTCGTCATTTAGAGGGCTAATTCTCAAACAGTACAATGCCCAGGGCAAGATTTCCGGCCATTTTAACCCTTCATTGGCACTATCATTGACCATACACCTCAGTGTCACTATGAGTGCCTGATTTAATCTTTCCACTAGGCCGTTCAGGTTTGGTGAGTTAGCCGTTGTCACGATATTATTGATGTTAAGCAGGTTACACACGTCATTAAACAGTTTAGCAGTGAATTGGCTTCCCTGATCTGAGACAAGTATTTTTATTGAACCACAGAACGGAAAAATCTCGCTTACTAACACTTTTAATATCGAATCGACCGTCGCCTGCCTAAGAAGGTAGGCGAAAGGATATTTACTAAATCTGTTGATAAAAACAAGCAGATAATTGAAACCCATACTATACAGCAGCTTTAACAAGTCCACATGGAGAGTGTTGAACTTCTCTGAAACTTCCTTAAATCTTCCAAATTCTGGAGATATCTTCCTAACGCTCTTGTTTTTCTGACAGACATCACAACTCTGTATGAAATTCTTTACTCTACTATGCATAAACCTGAAGACGAAATCCGCAGTTAGAACGGTCAAGGTCCTCTTAATTCCCAAATGATTTGTATTATGTATTTTCTCTATGACATCATCCACCAGATTTTCCGGTTTTAAGATTCTAGAAGTGCCTGTAGAAATGTCAACCGCCAAGGACAAGTTCCTATGTCCCAATGGATGAGACTCATTTGATAACATGCCTTCAATCGGCATAGTTCCTGTTACCTTTTATCAGAGATACCTTATATAAATATAACCATCCGTCTCTTGTTCCACAGCTATCTCTCTGAAATCTACACCCTCTTGGATTTTCTTCATCATCCCGCTTAACCCTTTTTTACTGTCCGTTATCATATTTATTACAAAATCATCAAAGCCATTGTTATTATCAGTCTCGTTACTAGTATTAATGCCATTATTATTATTATTATTATTATTATTATTATTATTATTATTATTATTATTATTATTACTGCTCATCCGCTTTTTTATTATTATTATTATATTATCTATTATGTATATTATTTATTATTAAGTTATTAATTATTATTATTATTATTATTATTATTATTATTATTATTACTACTATTGCTTTTATCATTATTGCTATTATAGTACACCAGCAAATCCCGTTCCTTTGACGCTTGATTTAAAAGGCTCAATCCTTTCCCAATGGAATTCAGAGAATTCAAGTCATCAAGCTCCTACCCCAATTGCAACCCTGTTTTCATGGTGATTTCAGTCGGAGAAGAGAGACACGCCCACTCTCCATTTTCTAAACAAGCTATTTGAAATTGAAATTCCTCAGCTCTCATGATCTTATCTCTTTCGTTATAGCCAATTCTATGTCAAAAATTATTGCCAATTTTATTTTTTAGTCTTAGAGACCAATTTAAATTCAAACATTAAAAATTTGCATTATAGAATTTAATATTCATCTCCCGAATATGCACCTTCGTTCGGCACTCTGTTTTTGTATCAGGTTAGGATCAATCCACTGTTGTGGATACAGTATTGACTTCTACCTATTTGCAATTAAGTAAAAATATTTTTGCAAACTGTTGTTGACGCATAACAGCTCTTTAATCAACTGTGGTAATGCCATCTCCGCCTCAGTCAGTATGGTACCATAAAGTGCGAAAACTTTCATCTGATCATTCTCTTTTCTCCCTCATTAGGAGCACTACGCTATCGTTAAACTCGTTTACCTTTGATGTACTATTTAGCCTAACTCGTTTTTTATCAGAAAAACTAACAATAACGGTGGCGCTTCACCATCGCTGCTTTTGCTTCGTTAGAATCATGCCTCAGTTTCTACCCCCCAAGGAAATTTTCTTCGTGGAAGCGGGCTTGCCCTTCAACAGTTTCGTCAGGGGATGAAGAATTTGGGCAGCCACAGCTATGTTAATTGAGGCAGAAGTATATATAGAACCGAGAAATGCCCATAAAGTGTTATAAATAGTTTGTTTGGATTGGAGCAACATTCACATTAAAAAAATAAAATTATATTACTGCATCGATCTTTTCCTGGCTAGATCGAACTCCCTTCTCGCGTCTAATGTGAATGCCCAAAAAAAATCCATCCGGACTTAACAGTATATATGTCTCAGGTGGTTCAGTGTAGAATCTTCATATACTTTAATCTCCAAAACCTTCTCCAATGTTGCAACATGTTTCATTCAAGAAGTCGGAAACTGGTGATTAATATGTCATCTAAGTATACAACAAAAACATTCATTAAATCTCCAAGCAAATATCAACATGAGGCGCTGGAAGGCGCTAGAGGAGCATTTATGTCCTTGTATTAAATAGTTGAAACTACAAGTTACCGAGAGGACAAGTTAATAGTGAAATACTAATTTAGAGTTTCCTCGCTAGATTGGGATAACGATTATAGTAAGCCAGCCTGAGATCAAGTTTATATTTCGTTTACGCTATTGTTGCAATGTTACAATTGCAAGATGATATATTTAATCTTAGGCAGAGTAAATTTGTCAGAAGTAGACTTTTGGTTTAACAGACGCAGAGTCTACGACCAACATTCTGCCATCAGATGTTTGGCAAGCACAGCCGGAAAATTCCCCAATTAGCTTCTTCCCCCGCGTAAATGGTATCTCCCGAATCTACAATTGGTAGATTTCCTTCTTGGCTCTCCAAAAAGATGTGGGGCTATGCCTCTGCTCCTCAATTGTATTGGTGCACCACTGACTTCAACATGGTATGGATAATTCTCCGCCAATTCGCATAGAATTTCCTTTTTTAAAGGACATTCTTCTCTCTCCCCTCCCCCCTCATCAATAGTACAATCTTCACCCCCCTCCCAATAGTACAATCTTTACCTCCCCCTCCCCCTCCCCCTCCCCTATAGTTTCATTACTACCAGATTGTGAAGGTGTAACAAAGTCATTTCCACAGCTATCGAAATAAGCCCCGCCCCTCTTTTTCCTGTACTTTGTACAGATAAAACGCCATCTATCGAGCTGTTCAGTTTTTAAATTTAAATTAGGTGCTTCATAAGGATTTAGGAACAAGACTTGGTATTTACTAATTAAATCGTTAACTACTTCATATTCGCAAAGGGGTATATTTAAAGAAACGGCGGTTAGTGGAAAGATAGAATTTCGTACATGCAGAGAAAAGTCAAAAGCCTCATTACTAAGGAAAATACAACGTTTCGTCTTTGGGTCTAATAAATAATGGCATTTAAAGTCGATGGTGAAGCCATAATTTTTTATCAAAGGCATTCCGAGAATGTTAAATTTAATGTCAGCAGCATAGGCATGCACGTCGTAAACCCTTTCCAGTCCCAAGTCAATTTTAATTACCCTTTTATTATAAATATGGATACAGCCTCCATTCGCGGCCCTGACCATGCCAATCGGGACCCCCTCCCTATCTAATTCAGATGCCCTATATCAGCGTCGAAGCAGCTCCCAGCTATCGACTAAAATAGCATTCAATTATTAGATTTGTCAGAATATATAATTACAATGTTAGTCAAAATTAACCCCGTAAAACTGCTCTCGCAACATATCTTAGTCGTATGTGCCAGAAACTCCCACTACAGTATTACCAAATAAGTCATCATGCATTATTTCTTAAATTTAAGGATTCTTTCAAACTCATCTGAAGGAGGAAAAACTCCTCCCCTAAAACTAATACAATTCATTTTTCAGGAAGGGGGTTTCACCCCCCTCATTACACATTTGTTCATTTTTATTCATTATTTATTACTAGCATTCATTCAGCAAGAAGCAATTAAATCAAAGTATTTTTCCTTTTTTCTTTTTTGTTTTTTTTGGGTATGTAATTAAAGATATTTTTTTTTATGTGAATATATTTTATTAAGGACACTTACTTATCTTACTTATCTTTACTTATCTTTACCAACATCTCTTTTCTGACTACATTTCTTATTATTAATTTTTTCTAAACATTTACTGCTTTTATCTACTGATTACCCCACTCACTCCCATAGCTGGATGGTGGTGAGGCATTAAGGTTAGACCTCTGATTTGGTGGATTAAGATAGCTGACCCTCATACAGATTGTGTAATCGATCTCTGCCCTATGGAGTCACAAAGTTACTATTTTTAATTAATATATAAAATTACCAACAACCGTTACCGCCATCACTGTGGCTATCATCCCTAGTTCTACCTTATTTCATTTTATATATTATTTATTGTTATTAGTCTCATCATGCATTGAGTATGCAATTAGGGTTGCGAAAAAAAAACCGTTGTTTTCACAATCATGTTTTTTTCACGAAATAAAACATGTTATTTTTTACTTGTTTTTTTCGTGTTTTTTTCAGTTTTTTTCCTTTTTTTCAATTAAATGATATTTTTTAAAAAAATATGAAGAGGCTAATATGAACATTTCACTATTTGAGTATTTCATTTCAAAATATGAGACTGACTGTTTGTAGGTGTTATTTCGAACTTACTAATTTTTACTATGTATTTATCATTTGATCATTATAAATCATATTTATTAACTCTTCTAAACATAATGTATTGTATATATTTATATAGAAGTGGGAGTACATGGAATGACGAAACTCAAAAGGTGAACTTAAGGGATGGCAAAATGTAATAATAAAGATATTGAAATTAAAATATATACCAATGATTGTAAATGAAGGAGGAATAGGCAAATGAACTAAATTAAATATTTGGCTTTGGAATATCTAACTTTTTTGATTCACTAATCACTAGTTCCCCCACTCCCCAGACCCCAGTTACAATACTGAGTACTAACTTACTATGCTTGTGACTACTGTGCAAGTCTCATTACACTGGGCTCATCAGCGTGGAATCAGCCACATTTAGTTTTGCATTATGACTGATAAGTCTCATATCTCAGAGTCGTATGAGAGTATCGTGAAGAATGGACAGTGGTGAAGGAGCACGGGCAGTAACAGGACTCTTAAGCTTAGCTGCCTTTGCATAATCATCTCTCTCAGTTGGCAAATTTTCGGAATTTCCTAGTTCTAGATTATGAGCAATAAAAAATTACTAGTTTTGCAACGTCTTACACAACTAAAGTTACATTTCATGCGAGGTCCTTATTTGATTTTAATTCCTTTTAAAAGTTTCCGGAGGCACGACTTTTGGCATGTGGCATTTCTAAATTTGATTTAAAATAATTATGAGTAAAAATGTTTACTGAAAGCTAGTCAACATAGGAAGAAAACATTAATGAAGCCCCAAACAAAATATTATAATAAATAATTAATCAGTAATATAAAATAAATTATGGATAAACCCATATAATAATATTTTGAATACATCAAACTTCAAGAGGTCTTCCTCATCCTTGTAGGAATAATTGGAACCAAATAAATGTTCCAAATTAGAGCATATATATTTGCTAATATAATAATAAAAATTGTATCAAATATGTAATTTCCACAACTTAATTGAAATAAATACGAAAAAAACAAATTATTTACTTGTTTTTTTCAGGGTTGTGTTTTTTTTCATGAAAAAAAAACCGTTTTTTTTTACGGAAAAAACGAGCTTGTTTTATGTTCTCTTTTCCCAACCCTAGTTGCAATTTAAAAGTTAAAAGAGTACTCTACCCCTGTTCGACTCTGTGACATAAGTATCTTCACTTGTGGGAGAAAGTTGAACTCTACTAGAAGTCCACTCTCCCTACTCCACATTGAGTTCATAACCTCTGTTATTAGGAACTTTCGTTTTCAGGATGTTCCATTATTATATTTCCTCCTGTCTGTTATTATTTTTACAAGTAATATCCCTAATCCATTTAAAACTATTAATATAATTAACATTTCAATTATACCCATGTTCATCATGATTACCATTATTTTAATCAATAATTCTATTATTTATATACATTTATCTCCTAACTGAAAATCCATATGTTAAACTCTCTTTATGAACCAAATATGTATCATTATATATATTAATTATTATTGTAGCAATTTAATATTATTATTACTATCGTATTATTATTATAAGTTGGATGCCTCTACCATATATTATTATAATTTCCGTTACGTATTATTATATAATTATTAATGATAGCTATATTATTCCTAATTTTATGATTTTCATTATATAACAATAGGGAATATACTATTATAGATTAATATTTATGTATTATTTATAACGGTAACCACTGTAAAAAAACTAATTTCTTACCAAAATTTACCTCTAATAATTAAAATTATAACGTATTTCCACTGCCCAAATTTGATCTAGTATCATAATAGTTGCCTGGGCGAACATTTACACAATAATGTGATCTATTCTATAACAAATGCTCCCCTATTCTATCTATCACATTTGCTCCCCCCCTTTGGCCCGGGGAGTTGCCCACAGGACCAGTTTGTGTCAAGTTTCCCTGTTTTGGAGAGTTGGTAAAATTCTGTTTTGTGGCAGGTGGGCACGGAGTATACGCCGCACTACATAAAAAAACCGGGAGTAGAGAGAGTCGAGTAATCGAGATAACAACCTATACACTTTCGCCAACTCAACTACATACCTTGAACTTCACATTTGAACGCTTTGCACAGAAAATACGTTCCTTGAACCTACAACGACACTCGGGCTCTCTGCAACACGTCGCTCAAACGTGCTACCTATATATCGCATTGATCTGGTCTCCCCTCTCTACATCTGATATAATTTAACCTATTGAATGGAAACAGGAGATAGAGAGACAAAAGAGAATAATATTTGAATTCTCTACACAGACAATATCTTATACTAGCTCTATTAGCTTTTTATGCCGTAGTTGACTCTCACTCTCCTTCTTCAGGCACGACTTCATCATAAACAATAGATACGATATTATATTAACAGCTTAACCTCTCTCAAATATTTCTCCTATCTGGCGCTGGAGACTTCTCACGCACCTCTCACGCGCATGAGAGGGCATGAGTTGGGATAATCTCATTCCAATAAGAGATATCAGAAGCACTGCATATCAATGGTGCCACTCAGTCTTCTCCCTCCTGGGGAACAATTATGGTAAACACCGTTTTGGAGAAAAATTATAAAAGTCATCGCGCGCTCGCTTCTCAATTCATCAGAAATCATACCACAAACCAACAACCCACCCAAAACAACCACAAAATTTAAAATTCCACCCAACAAATCCAACTCCAACCACTCCACAAAGGTTCTTTACCTCCCGTCAAAGATCATGAACAGCCAACGAGAATCTGTAGTTTACTGATTGGAGCAAATCGTAATAAGAAACGCTCCCTCTACACTCTCTCACACAATTAGTGCAATCGACTTGTCCTTTATTGAATCATGGCTAGATCACGTCCAAATAGCTTCCCCTTATCCAACAAAATAACTCCTCACCCACTGCTTGAGCAGCGACACGGCTCTCTCACCTTCCTCATATAGCACCTCGCGAACACACACACCCCAAACAACACCACCACCCAAACCCCCAACCAACCCCAACACCAACCACCCAACCTCCACACCACGCCCACAACAACACACCGAACCCCAAAAAAACAAACCCAAACACACACTCCCAACAACCCAAATACACTTCATACTATTCTTTGCAATACCCAAAACTCTAGAGAGCGACTTACGCGCGAGGACTCACGCACAGAGACTACTATCCTCATACTCACACTCCTCATCAAACCACATGACTACGCTCACGTACCAAGCCAACATCGATCAACTATCAAGAAGAAGATGCGAGACAAAAGCTCTCATTCTCACGAACACTATACCCAACACCACCTTGATTCCTTACACTACACACACCATCAACCACACAGGTATATCTCAAACACCAATCAGTCCACTCACCATTCAACTTAGAATCAGAGACTACTTTCTTACATAAAGGTTAACCAATCATAGTTGTTGTCGCTGCCCAACATCTACAGTTCTCTTTATGGGCATCCAAATTCATTTGAAGTGGGGGGATGGCGTTGAGGGGGGAGATCTTCCTTGTGTTTTTTCCCTAAGAAGGTTGTGTGGGGAAGGTGACTCCTCACACCATTTGCTGCTTCGTGCTCTTCTTGCGTCTCGTCTTCTCAGGCTTCTATTCCAAAATATCCCAGTCATTGTTCTTCTCCTATCTACCCCTTCGGTCAGAGGGATTTCTTCTGGGGGAGTGTGATGGCGTCTTAATGATTTTACAATTGCCAAGTTGGTTCTCTTGGTTTGAACCGTGGAAGATTTTCTTTTTTGGATAAAATCTTTGTAGATTTTTCATTCTATATTACCTTCTTAGCGCAGAAAGATATTTTATACGATAAAGGATTGTTTTATTTCAACTGCTCTTCTTTGGGGAATTTGTACTTTTCTTTGGGGAATTTTTTTTTTTTTTTTTTTTTTTTTTTTTTTTTTTTTTGTGGATTTTTTTGTTTTTTTTTTTTTTTTTTTTTTTATTTTTTATTTTTTTTGTGTGATGAATAAAAAATTTTCTGTGTTTGAAGACATTTTTTCACTTTTTACTGTTATTACTTCATTTTTGTTGTTTTCACTTTTACCGTTTCTTTCAAAATTATCATTTGTGTTTATTTTGTTCGCTTTTCGTCACTCTGAAGGGGCACTATTTCTTTGTATTATTTTATTATATTTATTTACATTCTATATTATTTATTATTTTCTTTTTTTTTAATGTAAATTATGCAAATGAATTATTTTTATAAATGGCAGGCAAAATTGACACAATGTTAAAATGAAATTAATGTTCATATACAAGCAATCAGTTAAGGGTCTATCCATTTTTTCCGTACCAAAATAATTTAATTTTTTAAATTCAATCGAATTAATTTTTGAAAACTTTTTATATTTGCAAGGCGTTAATGTATTATCCCTGGCAATTTCAAAACCACCATTCGTTTTTTGTAGATTTACCTTTCTGGTGCAAAACACAATGTTGGGAATCAATGCGCGTAATCAGGTGGAGCAAAATTTTGCACTTAACTTACATGGACCATATCGAAAAGTCATACTCTCCATATTAGGTAAAATTCTTATATGTATTACAATTTGTTCATAGAGGTGATTTAGTTAGGGAACTTTAAGGTACCATTTGGCTTCCTAGTTTTTTTTGGAGAAAATAATATTTCACATTTGAAAATCATATCTCCTGAAAACATCTCTCTCTTT
>JABUQX010071234.1:5000-18771 GCA_015478945.1 Trachelipus rathkii
TATATATATATTATATATATATATATATATATATATATATATATAATATATATATATATTATAATTTATATATATATATTATATATATATATATATATATATATATTATATATATTGCTGCTCGCACTGAATATCAAAAAGGTTGTTCATGTAATTTTACCCGATATGAATTAGGTTTGCGCAGAGTGGCAACCAAATATGGGCCAAAATTGTATTGCAGGAAATAAAGGAAAGTCATACTTAACGTCGCCAGAGACTGCATGGAAATAGTAATACTGGATGCAGAATTCCTTAATATACCGTGATCTTTTGCCGCAACAGGCGCATGATCTTTGCAAGAAGCCTATATGTCATCGTAGCTCCGGTAAACGATGGGAACGAACACAACTGTTTTCGCTCGGCTGTGTGTTCGGTTTCCTTGTCTATTTTTTATCTTTTTATGTTTTACTTAATTTTATTATTTATATTTTATCTCTTATTATTGTTTTATATTTTCTTTTATCTTTCTCTTATCTTTTATAATCTATATTTTTTAATCTCTTATCTTATTATTGCCCTTTATTGTCTTTACACATTGCAGCCCACTTTAATATCGAACTTTTCCGTGATAGGGTGTCACTGAACGTTATTTAATTTGTGCTTTTTTCGGCTTGTTCGGATTTGACTTCTTTAAAACTTTGCTTCCTTTCCTTGCATTTTTGCTGTAATCTTACTCTCTTTCGTGATCTTCCAATTGTATTAGCATTTTTTATGTCAATCTCTGATTTTGTTGCAATTCGGATATGTGTTTGGTTCTTTCCTTGAACTCTTCACATTTAACAGAGCCTAATATGACAAAGTGCTCTTTTACCTTTGTATGTATGATTTTCCTTAACAGTAAAAAGAATGGACAGGTTTAGTTTTCTTTCCAGCCATTCATTAAAGACTGTTTATGGCATATTCTCATCTTAAAACCTTTATGTAAATGCATCCAATATACACAACATTTTCTGTAACCCAGCTTCCCAAATAAACAAGGTATAATAAATTTTAGTAGAGGTATGATAAATTTAAAGAATTTAATAATAACAAAAAACAAAAAAAAAGAATAAAACAATAAAAAAAAAGGAGAAACGATGTTAAAAAACGATTTTAAATAAAACACGTTTTTTAACAACTTTAATTTTGAAGTAAATAATGATTTAACAGCGAAGAGAAATTAAATTGAAAAAAATAATTTAATTCATCGGTTGGTTATAAATTTTTTATCGATCCAATAATTCGCGAAAAAAAAATTTATGCTTCCTAGATCGGAATCCCAAGGCGGCAACATCTTACTTTTCTATTAAACTTTCCTTTTTGGGTCTGACATTTTTTTTTTTTTTTTTTTTCCAATTATAAAAGTTTATTGCCTTGGAGGTCTAAAAAATTTCTCATAATAATGGTTTATGGAAGGAAAGCATTTTTTATGGAATGTAACTTAGAATTCTTATAATGACCAGAATAAATATTTAGTATTTGCTTTCTTGATGGATGCTCTTCCTGTCACTCTACACTTTGTAACGTGATTTTTTTTTTAATTTTCAAGACTTCTTAAATGATAGAGACAAAAAAAAAAAAAAAAAAATCAATATAAAATGCTGTGATGAAAGTAAATTGGTCGTATGTCAAAACTTCAAGTGCCATTTCTTCCACCTTGACAACTAAATAGTCTCACCTACAATTAAGTAGTAATAATAGTATGTCATTCACTCTATTTGGGTAAGCGACATAGGATCACTTTTAGCCTGTACCTCCATATAATTTGGTTACCAGAATGCAAAATAAGAAACATTTTTTTAACATATACACCTCCAAATGTCATCACGACAATAAAAGAAATACCTTGAATACAACCGAAATTACTTAAATCACGCAGGTGTGATTTTTATGTAACATCGTGTTTAATAAGTTGTCATTCGTTATGAAATTCTGTAAAAAGGATGTAACAATTTTACTTTATTTTTTAAACTAAACTGTAACTAGATAAATACAGTGAATGTTAACAAACTGCTGTTATCAGAATAGTAATAAATGTTGTTTGTAAAATAACATTTACTGATCCATAATTATAATAGGAACAAATGAAAATTTTCTATTTACGGAAATGATTTTACATACATAAAAGGATTTTTATATCTCACTTAATATTCGATAAACCGCTAACTCTAATTTCTTTTACTCAGGAATATATATATATATATATATATATATATTATATTATTATTATTATTATATATGTATATATTATAATTATATTATATATTTATAATATATATATATATACTATATATTATATATATAGTATATATATATATATATTATATAATATATATATAATATACTATATAATATTAATATATATATATATATATATATATATAAGATATTATATAATATTTAGGTATTATTTTATTTAATATATTATATATATATATTATATATATATATATATATATTATTATATTATATATTTATAATTTATATATGGTTATATATATATATATATTATAATATAGTATAATAATATAATAATATGATAGTATATATATATATATTTATATATGATATATATGATATATATTATAATGTATATTATATATATTATTTAATATTGACTGGTATATTATTATAATCTATATTATATTGTATATATTATATATTATATACTATATATATATAATATATATTATTATAGCTATTATATATATATATTATATATATATATAGTCATTAAGGATTGCCCTGAGGGAGAAGGATATGCGAGTTTGGACAGAGGCGATAAAGACAAGGTGCATAAGAGGAGTGATTGGTGGGTTTGTGTGAGGTGGTATGGTTGTGGGTCTGGCCAAGGGGATGAACCCCATACCACTACACTACACCACCACACACACTCACACACCCAACACACATCAGTAAGTATATACTCATGAGATTTAGACTCACTACTCTAATCATGAAGATAAACAGTTCCCTGAATATTTATATATATATATACATATATTATATATTATATGTATCTAGCTCGATATCGTGGTCGACCCTATATATATTATCTATATATATATATCTGATTTTTTTTTGGTCAGTGTAAGGACCCACCACGGCTCACAGAGAAGCGTCCATATGGGCCTGAAAAAATCAGCACATGGGAGGGCCTGCCTATATTACTGCTAAAAGTGGTCAAAGGAAGATTGGTTTAGTAAAGTGAATTTTAAGCTCTTCAATAAATAAAATATAAAAAATAAATACGAATTCTGCGGGTGGTAATACTACGCTGGATGTACTTCACAGGTGAGCTCGAGAAAACAGAAGTAGCTGTTATCGATTTGCACTCACGTTGGCGACACGTCGTGCGAGACAGATTCGAGATAGGATATTTTCAGTAGGTGTTATGGACGAATATATAATCGATTGACAGCAGGCAACTTTTAGGACATTATATATCAGATATGTATGAAAAAATAATTTTTGCTTGAAAAATGTAGGATTAAATATAATGCCTATTGAATCCACAAAGAATAAATAGTAATCTTGATAGAAAAGAAGAGATTAACTTTTGTACCATATTCTATGTTGATTATTTAGCTTAAACTTTTTTTCTACTCAATCCCCAATCGAGGATGGTAGCTTCGGTAGAGAGTTTCAAAGGTCGAACCTGGAACCTTCGGGCACGAGTCTGCCACGTTATCACATACGATACACCAGCGTGCTTAATAAGGTATATAAGATAAGTAAATAAGCTATATTTAGATTGATGTGAAGATGATGATAAATGTATGGAATGGTAATATTATGTACGACAACTAGGATATTACAGTGAGCTGTAATATTTCCTATCTTTCAAGGTTGCTTTACCTAAATTAGAAAATTCGTCGCTTATTAAAAGATTCATCTTGATGGAAAAATACAACTTTTGGTTTTATTTAATAATTTATTTAAAGGAAACCAATTTTGGACCTAAAAACTTACTCAAAGATAAATTTTAAACTTTTTATTGCTTCTTGTATGATAAAATGATTTCCCTTTCAACGATACGATGATTAAATGATTGAGAATTAGGAATTATTTCATATGTTGCAGAAGTAGTTGAAATAAAAGAAAGTATCTCGTTTACTAAAACACGATGGTAATTGGCGTCTTGGCGAATGACTTTATTTTCTAATTAAAAACATTTGATATAATAAGTTATTTCTTCTAACTCTTCAGACCTTGATATCTTTTATATAATAAATTACCTGTTATTAACATACTTTTAATACATTTGAGTTTGATTTTATTTTTTGCAAACTTTTAGTAAGATTAATTTTATGGGTACCCTTTGAGACCAACCACAAAATTGTCTTTAATTCTACTAGATTATCATTAATTACTCTAAAAAGGTTTTAAAATAATAAATTTATCACTTTGCATAATTTTCAAAAAAACAAAATCAAAAGTTTTCTGGTTTCAAATTGATATCTTAATGTTTTGATAAGCTTAGTTTCCATTTGATAAAAATTGATGCTAGTATATGGAGTGCAATGCGCTTTCAAGTTTAAAACTAGTTTATTAAAAATCGCTCCAAAGTTTTTCCCAAACATTTCATCAGACAAGCTAATAACTTCCAGCATAATTTGAAGTTTTAACTTTGGAGAGCATCATTCTTGATTTAAGCATGTGATCTTTTATACAACGTCATCTTAAATATTGAGAATTTTAGCTAAATAAATATTTTTTTACAAATGGGAAAATAAACTATTCGTACACAGAATTAATTTATTTTTCTTAATATAGTAAGGGATGAGACGAAAATTAAATTATTTCCGGAAAATTTTAATAAAAGTACCAAATCGTCTGCTTGGAAATAAAGTCTCAGCTCAAAATGCTACTTTTCAGTTGGAGGCTCTTGAAGTCTTCACATATTATTATTATTATTATTATTATTACACACATATTATTACATAAGCATATACATGAAAGATATATACATATATATATATATAGCAGGTGCCCGAATTAGAGACCTGCTTAGCAAAGAGAAGGCCCAGGTTCGGAGACTGGGTGGGAGCGAGAGAATGAGCTATTCTATTAATCGAGTCCCACTGCCATGAGTACATTGGTAGTATGCTTTGCTACTAATGGGAAAACTTTCCGGTATCCGCCAGCGGATTAGCAGTTAGGCCTGCAACCCAAGGACCTTTCTCGATGTGTCCACTGACAGGTCGTGGTTTTCCTAGAAGGACCTTCCTAGGAATATATATTTAGTGAGAGATATAAATATATATATATATATATATATATATATATAGTATATATATATATATATATATATATATATATGAGAGAGATAGAAAACAACTACAACAGACAATACATAAAGTGACTGAAACATGTCAAGCATGTAGAGTATACAAACACACAGGCTTGCACTTCCTCTCTCTCTCTTTTTTTCTTCTTCTTTCTCCTCTCTATATATATATGATATATATATATATATATATATATATATATATATATATATATATATATATATATATATAACTCTTTATTTAAAGATTGATATCTTTTTTTATTTTTTTGTTTAGGTTAGTTAGTTACGTGTTTACTCACCAAACCTAACACAACCTTATCACTTAACCTAACCCATCCTAAAACAAAAAATTAAAGAAAAATAATTAAAACTGAAAAAGCTAGTGATTGAATATATATATATATATATATATATATATATATATATATATATATATATATATATATATATATATATATATATATATATATATATATATATATATATATATATATATAGAGAGAGAGAGAGAGAGAGAGAGAGAGAGAGTACCGACCCTAAAAATTCGACCCAAGCGACTCTAACGCAAGAAACTTGACTCAACGTACTCGCTTACTAATCATCACAAGTAAAAATTGCCATATATAGAGCATATATATATATATATATATATATATATACATATATATATATATAAGAAAGTATATAGTATATATATATATATATATATATATATATATATATATTGATAAAAATGTTCCTTAAGTAATTAATTTGCTGATTTATTCTGGGCCCTAAGCAGATGGGTCATGGAAGCGTTTGGACGACTACGCCACGATGGATCAAAAGAACGCGAGAAATGTTTCGTAGTGAACATACCACCACCAAAGGAACCAACGCGCTCTTCCTCCCGTCCACACTGGGCAGGTCACAGAGCACCGCGTAGGAGGAAATACTTATTAAACCGAGGAATATTATGTATTGGACAGATAACTGCTCATCCTTCACACCACCTATGGAGGAAATATAAACACCTGGCAATTACACTCTGCTGGATTGAACCTGGGCTCCCAGCAGATGGCCGCGTAAGCGTTTGATGACCTACGCCACGATGGACTAAAGAAGAACGCGAGAAATGTTTCTAGTGAATATCACCCATCTCAAACAGGAACCAAGAACCTTGGTTCTTTGATTGCTGAGCATAAAGGTATTTCATTTTGAACTCTAGACCATTTACATCATCCTCTCTATTCAGCTATAAATGCTCATGAAGAAGGCCACCATATACAGGATACTAATTTTGGAATATTGTCCCAAACTGAGGAACCCGATCTTCAGTTGTTAGAATCTTTGTATATTTGGCATCTCAAACCGACCTTTAAATGAAAATCTAAATTTTAACAGCCTTTTAATACTGAAGTGAGATTTTTTTTAAATCATGAACTCTTAACCACAATGCTGAAACTAGCTAATTTTATCTGTAATGATTTTTTTTATTTTAACTTATTATTTACCTCTATTACAATTTTATATAATATTTTTGTTTAAAATTTCATTATTTGTGTTTAAAATTTTCATTATTATATTGTGAGGTCTTGAAAATGGGAAGAAGTATTCTACCCCCAAAACTAGTCGGCTAATAAATTATTTTAAAATTTTAAATTCGTTTTGCAATACTGCTATTTTATATATATATATAGATATAGAGAAAGTATATATATATATATATGTACAGGTTATTATATGTATATATATATATATATATATATATATATATATATACATATAGGTTAGTAGTAAGGGGTGGGAAACTACCGCAGGAAAAACTGCCGAGAGACCCCGACCCCTACCATCTTGAATACCCTATGGTATTCCTTTAGGTAGTCAAACCTAGGGTATTTAAGGCCCACTGACTTCCAGGTTCGTTTCCTAACCAAGGATTTTAGCCCCAGAGTGGGCTGAGCCCCCAAAGGGGGGGCTTGGTCTCTAAACGATTGGTAGATCATTTGATGGTTCCAATCGATTTATCGATGTTTTTACCCTATATCGATGTTTAAACGTCTTCTGTAAAGCCTGCTGACTTGTTACATCAAAAAACATAACGAAAGAAAATGGTTGCAATTCAGTCGATTAATCGCCAGAAGGAAGAGCCATATTGGATGCCGGAAGTAAAACCGGAAGTAAACGATCGACCGCCCGAAGGTGTAAATACTGCCTTCAACCGACGAAAAAAACCGTGCATTTTTTTTCGAAACACAAAATGAATAAATTAATTATACCACAATAAATTAATTAATTAATAAATCTTTAATAAATTATACTCAATTAATGTAAACAAATAAAATAAAAAATAAATAAATAAATATATATAAATATATATTATAAATCCGTATATGGCCCCAAGTGCCGCACAGATTACGTATTCCCAGCGTCCCCCCCTTATGGCAGCCCCTAAAAAATTAAATTGATCGTAGAAGGCCAAATTTGGCGGCTGGGTAGAGGATTCGGAGTTGGAGAAGGACCGAGTCGGGATTCGGCTTGGAGTTCAGGGATTCTCCTGAGGCCCTTGAAAAGAAGAAATGGCTAACGCAAAACATGGGCAAAGGAAGATGGCGGAAAAAAGGAGGAAGGATGGAGGAAGGAGGAGTCAGAGAAGGAAAGAGCTGGAGAAGGAGTCTGAGTCAGAGGAGTCGGAGTTGGCATCGGCACCGGTGTTGGCCGGTGCGGCGGCTGAGTTAATAAATATCTGCTTCTATCCTATTTTACATCAAAATTGTTATGTTATTAACCTGCAGGATCCTGGAAATACTGCTATAAGTCCGTAAGTTGAAAAGTCTGGGGTCTCCAACGGAGGGGTCCCTGACTGAAAAAAAAAAATGCGAATGCAAAAAATGAGGAAGAAAGTAAGAAATAAAGAAGATGTGGAAGAAGGAAGGAAGAATATGAGCATTTGAGAAGGAGGAGTTGGCACCGGCACCGGTGCTGGAGCTGGTGCGGTACTGAGTTTGTAAATATTTGTTTAATAATACAATAGCACATAAGTTGTTCTAACATGCACATGTCGTATATTGCATTGCACCTTGCAATGATAACCCGTTTTTTTTCTAAATGTTGAAGACTTACATTTCTATTCTCATTTTCTTTCAATAAAGGTTACCAAAAAAGATTCTTTTTTTTTTTTTTTTTTGTTTTTATTAAATTATTTTCTGACTTTTATTTTTTATAAGTTTTTATTTTGTATTTCAAACTTTGGAGCGACGGATGAATTTAACGATGAACTTACGGGATGATGAGACGAGCGACGGACGGGACGGATCCACTCGATTTTTGACTTTATTTGAGAAAGCCGATGAGATGAACTTAAAGATTATATCTCGAGATGACGGATGGGATCTTTAAAATTTACTTTGACGATTTTTTCGAACTTTATTTTTCAATTTTATTTATTTTTGTTTTTTAAATCCTTTGAGCTGCATTTGCACTTCTGATTCTTTTATGTTTTATAACTAAAAATGAATTTTGTGATACCCTAAAGTAGAACAAGACCCAAACCACCACCCTATTCCCATCTCTTCTATGATCTATTGATCTAATTGATCTATTGATCTTATTGGATCTATTGGTTCAATATATTTTGTATAACAAAAACAACAAAACTTTTATATATTTGTTTATAACTTCCAATTATTGCTTTTACATACTCCTAAAAGCAGTAAATCAGTAAATCAGTAAATCAGTAAACCAGTAAATCAGTAAATCAGTAATCAAACCGTCATCCATACCCTCCTACCCATCCGTGGTCTATGATTCATTGATCTATTGATTCAAGTCATATTTTGCATAACATAATACAAAGCAAAACTTTATTTATTTTGTTTGTTTTCTTTAAACATTTTGTTTTTTACTTAAAGTACTATTCATTTTGTTTATAACTTTAAAAATTGCATTTTTACATACCTAAAGCAGTAAATTCAGTAAATCAGTAATCAAACTACCTCCTGTTAATTCTCTACCTAATTCATATTATTCACATCCATTGATCTATTTCCCTAAGTTACGTTTTGTATAACATAACAAAAACTTTTATTTATTTTTGTTTTGTTTTCTTAAAACATTTTGTTTTTTACTAAAAAATTTTATTCTTTTTATGTTTATAACTTTAAAAAATTTTGCATTTTTACATACTCTAAAGCAGTAAAACTGAAGCAATCAAACTGGGTTCCATATATCCTCCTACCCAACCGTAGATCTATTGATTCATTGATCTATTGATCTATTGATTCAAGTCATATTTTTTTATAACATAACAAACCTAACATACCATGCACACACACACACACATTCCTTGCTAATCACACACACACACACACACACACACACACACACACACACACACACTTACGTCGAACACTTTCAGAAGGTAACATGAAATATTTTTAGGCTTATTCCGTTTTAGACTCCCGCCCCCTTTCAGAAAATTTCAACACGAAACATGAAAATGATTTTATGTAAAGGGATGTAATACTTATTATATTTATTAAACAAACTGGTAGGTTTGGCAACGGCGCATCATACAGAGGCGATTTGACAACACTGTATAGATTTGGATGCTGAGTTACATATAAATCGACGAGCTCTTACGATCAACACTTTAAGCCACATTCTTAGATTCTGAATACTTATTATATTTATTAAACAAACTGGTAGGTTTGGCAACGACGCATCTTAAAGATGCGATTTGACAACACTGTATAGATTTGGGGAGTTGAGTAAGCGGTGTACTACTGATGGATCATTCTAATCAAGAGCTTCATGATCAACACTTTACACATCGACCAGAATACTAACCGTTTTTTTTTTTTTTTTTTTTTTTTTTTTTTTTTTTTTTTTTTTTTTTTTTTTTTTATTCACATAGTTTAAATTTATGATGTAGGATAAATGTTTTTCTTTCATTTAAAAAATATCATTGTAATACATCTGGTCAATAATTAATGGCACGTAAAGTAATTAAATACATTATCAATTAACAATAGAGGGTAAATAATTTATACATATGCCTAAAAAGTAATTCTTTTCCAGAAACGTGCTGAATATATAACCATACACTTGGGTAAAAGCGCACCGTTTAAAATGGTATGTTGTTGTTGCGGTGTGGATAAATATATTTAATATATGGAATGAGAAATACTATGTTAAACTAATATATTATTGGTATAGTGCCCTAATTGTATGAAAACTTGATTTATTTGTTTACTGTATCATAAATAATAATAATTTATTCCAGGCTAACCCGTCGAGAATGAATCCCTCTAATAAGAAGAGAAAGACCAATATAACAGACATAACGCATATCTCTGTAGAGAAACTTAAAAAGTCAATGGAACGTCATACATATTGATGAAAACTTCTTCCATGGACCAAGAGATCTTGAAGTATCGTTCGAAAAGGTTGTTAGTGAAGTCATTGATACTATATTACAAGACTTAGACTATGATAGGTTACGTATGAGGGTGGGAATCAATTTCACGTTTGGCGATGATCAGTCACCTGACCGGAAATATTATGTAAATATCAGTTATAGAGATATATTAGATAATATTGCAGTGAAAGAGATGATGAGACGCTTGGAAGGGATCATTCCAGTCCGGTGACAAGGCTACCTACCAAATTCAAAGTGAAGTAGCTACCGTGTCACGATAGCTAAAGGAAAGATTGTAAAACCGATGGCCTGAACCCTAAATCTTAGTTTCCAAACATCGTTACATTAGTAAAGCTCATCTTCTAGAGAAAGGAGCTGTAGGTTGTGCTTTCAAAGCTGTTGTGTAGGAAAATAGCTCGTGAATGTGTAGAGTCCAAATGTATTCATTCGTATACAATTGAGAAAGAGGCAGAAGCATTAGCTAAAAAATGTGGTATGGAATATACAGATTCTTTCATAGTAACTGACTTTGAAAAAATCGAGAATGTATAGTCGTATTCGGTCCTGAAGGTAATGGAGTAAAAATACTTTATAATCCATCTAACGAGAACAGAAATGACCCTTTATACATTATAGGCCATGATGGAGTAAATCATTACTATGCTATAAAAGAAGATAAGTTAAAGTTATGTTCGGAGAACACCCAAGAAAGAATGCAATATATGAACGGTATTTCGCCACATATTGTTACACCCTTCAACAGTAATAATATATCTATAAATTCAGACCGAACATTACGGATGATGCGTCTATACGATATGTCAAGTCACTGACCACGATGTGTCATTCATGAATGCCGAATGTAATCGTGTGAATTTTATAATGCAAACTGTTATAAAAACACCAAGATAATAATGTGCAAGAAAAAAATAAAGATTTGGTACACTCTTGCTCCTGGAGCAAATAGGAGGCTGATCACTGTAGCAGAAGTTTCAAAACACGATTGCAATAAAAGCTTTATTGCACTATATGTAAAGAAAAATATGAGGCCTAGAGAAGACGAATATCATATATGCTACATGAGAAAGAAAAAGAAGAAAGATACGGATCCGGTGATTTATACATGTTACTATGATATTTGAGACATTCACAGGAAGATAAAGGTTATGATGATAAAGGAAGAAGAATAATAGAATTGCGTCCTTATTTACTGGTATGCCAGATGATATGCGAAATGTGCACAGATAAGGAAGGTGAACAAGTATGTTCACATTGTGGTCCAAGAACAAGAACATTTCTAAATTAGAGACCAAAACGCCGCAACCCACCTTATAGATTCCTGATGGAGTTTTCTAGGAGAAAAATCATGAGTCAGTGAATGTTGCCAGCATACCTATGGAAAATGGACTATCAGTTCAGCACTATTACCGGACAATAATCTAAGTCTAAACCCATCAGTAAGTCCTATAAAAGAGGTAATAAAATCATTTCAATGGGCCTGAATGGAAGGCTGAGTAGTCTTCTTAGGGGATATTGCAAGTTGTTTCTGCCAACTTTTCATGTGCATTGAAAAGCTCTGCCTAAGTGCATGGGTACCAAAGTGAAAAAAGACAATTCCAAGTGGCTTCTTTCCTATACATTTTAAATGAAGACACCTTAAATTATAAAGGACTTATTCCAGATAAGAAATTCTTCGAAATAGAAAAAATGTCGACAAATGAAAAGCATGCATTTGAAGAGTACTATAATAAGTTTATAGGTAAAGAATACAATATTTTTGATTGTCGCAATTAAACAAATATTTCTATAACAAAAGCCTTCATGATATATATCCAAATCTAAATATTGCTTTAAAGAATTTGATATAGATTGTCTAGATATCAACACAACAATTGCATCTTTATGTTTTACACTTTATAAAAATGTGTTTATGCCTGAGGAAAAAATTACTATTCTAGGTCGAGAGAACCCTAAACCTTTCACATATGAAGCAATTCGCTGGCTTATGTACCAGGAAAAATTGAACAATATAAACATAAGGCACGCATGACCCTTCCAAACGTCTCATCATCTCTTTCACCCCAATATTGTCTAATATGTCTCTGTAACTGATGTTTACATAGTATTTCCGGTCAGGTGACTGATCATCACCAAAAGTGAAATTGATTCCCACCCTCATACGTAACCTATCATAGTCTAAGTCTTGTAATATAGTATCAATGACTTCACTAACAACCTTTTCGAACGATACTTCAAGATCTCTTGGTCCATGGAAGAAGTTTTCATCAATAACCTTTACTTCATATGTATGACGTTCCATTGTCTTTTTAAGTTTCTCTACAGAGATGTGCGTTATGTCTGTTATAGTGGTCTTTCTCTTCTTATTAGGGGGATTCATTCTCGAAGGACTAGCCTGGAATAAATAGTCATTATTATTATTTATGATACAGTAAACAAATAAATCAAGTTTTCATACAATTAGGGCACTATACCAATAATATATTAGTTTAACATAGTATTTCTCATTCCATATATTAAATATACAACAACATACCATTTTTAAACGATGCGCTGATAACGATACGATGAACGCTTTTTACTCAAATGTATGGCTATATATTCAGCACGCTTCTGGAAAAGAATTACTTTTTAGGCATATGTATAAATTATTTACCCTCTATTGTTAATTGATAATGTTATGTGTCATTAATTATTAATTAGATGTATTACAATGTCATTTTTAAATGAGAAAGAAAAAACTTACTTAGCTGAATAAGTAATGATTTGAAAAATCCTCGTGTGTAGATATAAAAAAACTTGGTTAATGATACTACAGAATCTAAGAATGTGTCTTAAAGTGTTGATCATAAGAGCTCTTGATTAAGAATGATCCATCGAGTAGTACACCGCTTTTGAGGATATAACTCAAATTCCCAATCTATACAGTGTTACAAATCGCTCTGCATATATATATATGAGCGGCGCACGAAAACGCGAAAGCGTTTCTACGATAACGCGAAACGGTTAAACACCCAGTCTGAATTGAACGAAGTGCATACCAG
>JABUQX010071235.1:0-10000 GCA_015478945.1 Trachelipus rathkii
ATCTACACGTCTACAATATTAACGAGTCTACTAACATCTAAGATTAAGAGTTTAAATACACACACGTCTCACTCTCGTAGGTCAGGCGAGAGGTCATAATTCTATTAACGCAAAAACACTGTATACATAACAATAAATAACCCTAATAAAGTATCCGAGATTAATAAATTATAATGAGATTGCGACACTAAATGACTTATACGAATGGTATAATTATGAGTTTCATGTTAGATAGATATATATTATAAAAATTGAGGATTACTCTACATAACGCACACTCACAGCTTCAGCACTATCGATCAATTATAGTCATAGGTAAACCTATGTCCTTCCTTGCAGCAGGTATAGCTATCTACATGATAGTATCTTTATACGACCTTACAGCTAATAGTTTTATCTATAGTTTTGAATTAAATATTTATATTAATAAATAAATAAATTAAATAACATTAGAGTATTATTACCTACTAGATTCTTTGTCCTATCACGTAGCATATTATTAACCTATATAATCATACTCCCGGCTCGGACTCGCGACTTAATTATCTATCGGACCACCTTACGAAGCTGCGAGACCTATAGGTCCCTTGGCTTAAACTTACTAGAGCCAGTCCTTACGAAGTGGATATATAATGCCAAATATAACATTAAAATAGAGCTTATCGCTAAATTTAGGCAGCGCTAAAATCTCCGTGGGGGAGCGTCTCGCTCTGGAATAGAGTCAGTATGTATTATAGGTTTCAGCCTGTGGCACCCGGGAGCCGATTTCTTTACTTACGTAATTGACTATACAAGATAAGAAATGTCATATTGTATCTATGTCTGAGTGAACGAGAGTATTTACTTGCGATTGACGCAACTTTGGCAGTTAATGTGAGAGAGTTAAGTATAATCCGAGTCTAAATCAAATTGAGAAATTCTTTTTCTTTAATACACATTCACTTAATAAACTTAGTAAAATGATATATATATATATCAATTTGTATTCATTATATTATTTATTAATTTAAATCTCTATTATTTAGAGTAAATTTAATTATTTAGTGATATTATTTTTCAAGTTATTACTCTATAGAGATTTATAAATCTTCATAAGGTTGTATTGAAGTGGAAAATATTTTACATATGTAATTGTGTTTTTAACTTCATTCATTATTTGTGATCGTAGCTTTAAGAAAATACCTTCTTTTTCACCTATTATTTATTAATATGAATTTATTATTATTAATAATATATATAATTATTATAATTTATAAAATATTATATTAATATATATTAATTATTATTATAATTATATATATATATAGTTAAATTAAAATTTAACTTCGTAAATTATTGGACAAATGATTAAATTTCATAAATATTAATAATCTTTGATAAATCTTTATTATTTCTATAGATATTTATATTATTTAGAGGGACTTATTCTATCGACTCTCGAAGTCAAATGATAATCTCTCAGTTCGACATAAATTAATAAATTGAAATTATTCATAAGTATGTATTACCTTTATTTCTAATTTGCTCATATAAGATATTATTAAATTCATTTATTCATACAATTAAGTAATACCATTTGGAGAAAGTTATAGCTTACTAGTTATAAATATACAATGTTATGTATTAGACTATAGATGAAGTATAAATCATTTTTTCGTTATACTTATTATCTATTACATTGTAATCTTAATACATTATGTATACATGTGCTATTCACTATAGTGATATAAGTAAACCAGTTGAAGCTTCAATAAGATATTACATAATGTATTGTTTATATTTATAAAATTCATTTTATTTATTTATTAGTTCATTGAATTCTTCTTATTATTATTAAAGGTTTTAGTGTAATTAATCAGAAAGATTGGTGACTTAAGGTGGGATCTAGAATCACTTCACTCATACTCTATACTAGCGATCTTAAGACATCTTATCTACTGAAGAGGTTATGTAATGGAGCGATACTTGAATTAATGTAACGGTATTGCGAAATCAATTTTAGGCACCTTACAAACATACATGAAAATGCTACTTCATTATTTCAATTATTTCAAGATTACAAGAATACCAAATTAAAGTATTAATTATTATTATATTATTGAAATTATTTATATATTAATCTATTTTTCATTATTATTATTACTTATTAATTATTATTTATTAAGAGTTGTTTTTATTTATTAATTATTATTATTATTCATTATTAACTTTATTATTATTATTATTATTAGTTATTTATATATTATTTAATTATCTAATTTTATAAATAGGTTCATGAAAATGAATCTTTAAATGTGTATTTGGAGATAATTATACTAAGAGACAATAAGACGGCGGAGGAGCCGAGAAGAGTAGTATTAAAAATGAACTTTGGCAAAATCAAAACAATATAAAACTAGAGGAGATCCTTAATTTTGTTAGCTCTAATCACAGTTATTATCATTATTACATATACTATATAGATTAATATATTAATTTATATATAAATGAAGAAGAAGAAGAAGAAGAATGAAAAGAAGAAGAAAAGAAGCAGATCAAAGAATGTAAGAAGAAGAAGAATGAAGATATCTGAAATATCTTTATATATTAGAAGGTAGGAGGGACAAGAGCGAGAAGAGAGAGCAGAGAGAGAGAGAGAGACGAGAGAGAGAGAGAGAGAGAGACTTAAGCGGAGATGGGAAAATCGAAAATATGACACGGAGATAGAGAATATAAAGGAAGAAGCAGTAAAAAAAAAAAAAAAAGTGGAGCGGCAGTAGTTTTTAAACATTATCTCATACCTTAATGTTATTATAACATTGTAACATCTATACTTATTACTACCTTATAAATTCTTCTGGTTAATCTTAACAAGAAAATAATAAATGATTGGTTTATATTTAATTTATATAAATATGAATAGTAATTATCAGTTATCAAGAAGGTTAAATAGACATAAAATATATCATATTTCTGAATAATTGAATATGGGAATTTCTTTTATAAGCATAAAGCATATATCGCAGAAACACCATATACTAACGGGAAACTTCTTTCCTTTCTTGAGAAAAAAAAAAAGTGTCCCTATATTATTTTAAGAATATAAATTAATAAATAAGTATGTATGTTTAGAATATACATATAATATAAATATATATATATATATTATATAATTATATAATATTATTAATTATAATTTAATACTATTATATATATTAATATTTAATTATATAATATATATATATAATGATAATATATATATAATATTATTATAATATATATACGAATATATATTTATATAAATATATATATTATATATATATAAATATATTTATAATATATAAATATTATATATATATATAATATATATATATATATATATATATATATTAATATAATATATATTAATAAATATTATTTAATATATATATATATACTATATATAATATTATAATAATATATA
The DNA here is from genome assembly GCA_015478945.1 of Trachelipus rathkii. Taxonomy (NCBI): domain Eukaryota; kingdom Metazoa; phylum Arthropoda; class Malacostraca; order Isopoda; family Trachelipodidae; genus Trachelipus; species Trachelipus rathkii. The sequence goes on from JABUQX010071235.1 coordinate 3,443, forward strand.
TATATATTTGTTATAATGTATAATGTATATGATTGAGATCGTCAAGCATAATTTGTTTGTACATATTTTTACTGGTCTTGTGACAAACTAGGTGCCATGATTGAATAGATGTCTAAAGGCTTGGATGATGATTGTAATGGACAATCATAATATATTATTCATATCAAGTAAGAAAAAAGTAACTGGAAAAGTGCAGAGCGAAGAGGAGAGGAGAGAGAGTAGAGAGAGAAGAGAAAGAAAGAGGAGAGGAGAGAGTAAGAGAGAGAGAGAGAGAAGAGGGTCCAATGTAAATTTCGTTTATATATTTAACTGAGTGTCTTGATGACAAAAGCGAATGCTTAATCGTGTTTGAAAAATAGAGAAATTCTGAGAACAAATCTTCATTATAATATTATTACGTGAGTAAAGTACATTATATTATTAATTAAATAAGAAAAGTAAATTGGAATAATGAGAAGAGAGAGAGAGAGAGAGAGAGAGAGAGTAGCAGAGAGAGAGAGAGAGAGTAAGAGTCGAGAGAATCTATTTAATATTTAAACTGGTCTTTTGAATGAGAAAAATAGCGGTGAGGTGATTTATCTATATTATATTCTTATATGTTTTGTACAGTAATCAAGTTTGTAACATTTCATTTCAATATTTAATCTATTTTTTTAGATCAATTCCTGTGATTCTTTGGAAAATTGAGAGAGAAGAGAGATGAGAGACGAGAGACGAGAGGAGTAGCAGAGAGAGAGAGTAAAGAGATGAGAGAGAGAGTAGAGAGAGAGAGAGAGTATGAGAGAGAGAGAGAGTTTCAAGAAGATTTTGTTTAATCATTTTTAATCTTGGTCTTTGTGACATAGCGTATTGTTTTCGTTTTGTAAAATTTCGACATCGATTTTACATACTCAAATATTTATATAAAATGCAGATATTAAGAAAAAAGGTAACTTGGAAAAGAGAGAGAGAGAGTAGAGAGAGAGAGAGAGAGAGAGAGAGAGAGAGGAGAGAGAGAGAGACGGAGAAGGAGAGACAGAGATAGAGAAGAGAGAGAGAGAGGAGTCAATAAGAATTTGTATTTAAATATTTATTAAAATTCTATGGTCTTTCGTGACTAAAGCGATGACTTCGCGTTTTTGTAAAATTCTTGACATTATCGTTCAATATTATAAACCATGAAGTAAATAAGAAAAAGTAAACGTGGAAAATTGAGAGAAGAGAGAGAAGCAGGAGATGAACGAGAGATTGAAGAGAGAGAAGCAGAGAAGAGAGAGAGAAGAGAGAGAGAGAGAGAGAGAAGAGAGAGAGAAGAGAGTGAGAAGAGAGAGAGAGAGAGAGTCAAGAATTATTGATTTATAAATATTTTAATTCTATGTCCTTGTTACAAAAAAAGCGATGATATTCGTTTTGTAAAATTCTGCACATCTCAATATTATTATAAATGAAAAAAAAAGTTAATAAGATAGTAGATATTGCTCAGCGTAAGAATGGACAGAGAGATAGACAGAGAGATAAAGAGAGAGGAGAGAGAAGAGAGAGAGAGAGAGAGAGAGTGAGAGAGAGAGAGAGCTCACAGAATTTGTTCTTAATATTTAATCCTGGTCCCTTGTAGACAAAAAAACGATGATTTCGTATTTGATAAAATTCTGACATCTCAAATATTATAATGGTATGTGTTTCTATCGTAAAACTAATAGATCCTTTTTCTGTTTTTCAGATGTAAATTAGTTTGATTTATATATATATATATATATATTATATATATAAAATATATTTTTAAACAGTATATAAATTTATATTTATACCTATCTGAAATAAGAATAATTTATATTCAAATATACTATATGTTAATATTATATATATATATAAATATAATTATTATTTTTAGAATTGTGTATTTATATTAGCATAGCTATTATCCACTTATCAGCATATTATTTATTATTATTATTATTATTATTTATAATTATATATTATTATTGTATATTAATTATTATTATTATTATTATTATTATTTTATTATTATATTATTTATTTTATTTATATTTATATTAATTATATATTATTATTATATATTATTATTATTGTTATTAATTATTATTAATCTATTATTATTCCTCAATAATTAAAACTAATTATTCATTTATTAACTTACTCTGTCTGAGAGATTGACAGTGGCAATAATGATGTGTACATAATTATTTTAAAAGATTGAATTTGGTTGGTGGTGTCATTTAATCCAGTTGTGGTATGCAAGTCACATTTCTAATTACAAAAACTTCATAAATATTTTTGTACAAATAAGATGATCTTAGGGTCTTTATATAATGTAATTACCTTGCTTGAACTCACGACAATCTGAGGCGTTATACACTATTGTGGGACGCATCCAGGCGATTCCCAAGAGGAGTTGACACATTCTCTACGGTGTTCGTTAGCAGTTTGCCTTTGGTGTTTATAGCTAGATGGCCGGCGCTGTTACAGGTTTTTCGGACTTTTGCTCGGTGAATGGGCGCCTTTGGCGTGCCGACAGTCTTGATCCCCCTCTTTGTGTCTACGGTGCATTTCGGAGGTTTTGTTCATTGTCTTCGACTGCTGCTCCGCCCTTTTGGGGGTTTTTTAATGGGTGATCACCAGGGCTGCCTTTTCCCCTGGGGCGTGCCTTAAACATCCCCGTGCGTGTTAAGATCGATAGACACTTTTAATCTTGGTGCCTTCGTTTTGCCCACGGGCGCTCGCTGTATTATGGTTTTCTGAGTGTGTGCTGGGTGCTGCGGGTGATGAGGCCGAGGTGACCCTACCGCTTCTAAATTTGTCTCATATAGGTTGCATCTTTCACGGTTTTGTTAGTTTATGCATTGTGTTGAATACCCCTTGTTTAGATTGACTTGTAGGGCTTTCTTGTGTGGGATCATCCGGACGCCTTAACAGGGGGTGCCAAATAGATACACACTCTCCCCGCGTGGATTGCGTGTGCACGCGTTTTGGACTTATTGCAGGCTTTGGGGTGGGTTCTGGGTGTGTGGTTTGGTCACGATTTCTGGGGTGTGTGTCTCAGGTGCTTTAGGTGCAGTCTTCCGTTTTTTTGCTGTTTGTCGGTTGTGCTGCTTTACGGGGTTTTTGCACGTTCTGGTTGTCGTTGATCTCTCGGCTGAATACCGGAAAAATTGTGGGTTATTAAGTATGTGAAGAGCCAAGTTAGGAGACCCCATAAAGTAGGATGTAAAGCCATGTAAAAAAAATATATAAGTGAACTCGGTTAGAAGGTTGGAAATTATGGTTAAGTGTATAGAAGAGGTGAAAAGGAGTTCTGATCTGTAGAGTCTTTTTGAGTTAGCCCACCACCATGGTGCCTGTCGTTGAGTACGTAAATATTTTGTAAATACTACTAATGTATTGTTATGTACATTAATGTTATAAAATCACTAGAGTTCGCATATGACCGGCTGGAGCATTGCTCGGGGATAGGTGGGATGGTAGATGGCGTCGCTGCCGCCGTCCGTGTACTGCGCCGCGCCCAGCGGCGCCCGCCGGCGCGTTGGTGATGCGCGCGGTCAATCAGGCGACGCTCGGCTCCGGCAGAAACAAGCCGCAGGCTCGCTGGACCAGACATGGAGATCAACACACTCTAAAGAGTTAACTAGTGTTAATTTCTATTTTTCTATTTTCTATTTTTAAATCAAAGTGTTTGAGTCGTTTTTTTTTCTTCCTTCTCATTTCTTTTCACTTCTTTTATACGCTTTGCTATTTTTTCTTTTATGCTTTTTGTTTTTTCATTTTTATTTATTTTTTAATATTAATATAATAACGCTTTTTGTTTTTTTATTTTGGTTACAATTTTTTCTTCTTTTTGTTTATTTTTCCTAATTTTTATTTTGTACTTTTTTTATAAGATTTGTTGCAGTTTTACTTTTTACTTTTTAATTTTGTAATTTCTTTTTTTTCTTTTTTTCTTTTAAATTTCTTTTTTATTTATTAAAAGATTTTTTTTTTAATTATTTATGAATTTTATACCTTTCGAAATCAAGATACATTTTTTAATTAATTTTTTATCTTTTTTAAAAATAAAAAAATTAATACAGAAAAATTACAGTGTTGTATAAACAACTTAAATTGAATGAATAAATTCAATTATTATTAAACAATATATTATATTAATAATATAAATATAATTAATAATTTATAATGTATGATTTCATGTTAGTATATAGTTATATAATATTATTATAGTTAGTTATAATATTAACTAATTACCAATTAGCTTGAAATTCCCAGTGTGTAAATATATATAATATATATATATATATTACATATATATTATCAGTCTCTATATCCGCTATCATGACTCCAATTTATGATTATTATATATAATATTATACTATATATATATATAAGGTATATATATATATATATTAATAGATATATATATAACTATATAATATATACTGATTATAATATATATATAATATATAACTAATACATTAATAATATTATAGATTAATATATATTATAATACTTCATTATTTCACAATCACACCTACAAAGTCGGAAACTAAACTATAGATATATCCAGTGTTAGGGTGATTAATTATAAGGACTGATAATGAAAATGCTTATTTTACGGGTGCATGTTTCATTCTTGAGCAGCTTTAGTATGTGTAATAAAATATGGTAATTAGTAAGTTCGCTAGCGTACAATTTCTCAGATGGCTATAAGCTGTATTGGGTTGATTTTATGTTGAAAGACATGTGGTTGAGTTCTCATGGTTTTCTTACAGGGAATTGTTGAACCAGTAGTTTGACTACGTTGTGTGGGTCTTGACTATTGTATTAGATTTTTTAATTGGCAAGAGAGTGTATAAGTACTATTAGTGCGGATTTGAGTTAGCATTGTAAAAATAACCAAATGCTTGGTTTGGATTCTCTACTGGTGTGATCATGAGATAAAGCTTTATTCGTATTCATAAGTTACAGGGAAATTATTTCGTCTACGGCTCGAATACCTCTTAACTTTTTCTCATCTTTGAAGAATGTAACTCTTGTTCGTTCATTTTCCTATGAATCAGTTCAGTAGAGTTTTTTTTTTTTGTTTTTTATTTGTTTGTTTGTTATTTTTATTTATTTATGTTTGTATGTAAGCATAAGCAAGATGATTAGGACCTGTCAAATTTCATCAACTGGCTGATATCCTCGAATATGCAACTGAAATAAGTTTGATGGTAGGTTTTTATTTCCAAAACTGAGATTTAAGTCTGAGTGTAGTCTTACAACGATGTTTCAATGATGGCCGTTACAGGAGCTTGGATCACTGTAACAGTTATGTATATGCATTATTACAATTCTTACGCGTACGAGGGCTTAGTATTACCTTCCGTTCCTGTGTCAAAGCCAGCGAGTGTTCTAATAATATTCATAAAAAGGCCGATACTAAGTTGACATACTGTCCTGTACCTGGTTGTCTAGAGAAATTAAAAAAATCCATTAGAAGGTCCCTTTAAGATAAAAAGCCATAATCTTGGTGATGTTTCCATTATGACTTCTGAATAATCTGGAAAACATGAAATAACTCATGTACTTACCAGACACAACACAACAATCCCAAAAACAACAAAATAAGCAAAAATAATAGAAAAAAAACAAGAGCACATACAATAAAGTATTAATAAAAAGTAAACTTGAGGAAGAAATGTGATTTAATTGTCAAGGATTTATGTCGAAGAAGAATACTTGCAAAATGTAAGATTTTAATTCAATTCGTCAAAATTGGATATTTGCAGTTATCAGTCTATAAGAGTTATTTTCTATCTCATTTATTGTTTCCTTTTTAAATTTACTATTTATTTTTCTGATATATTAAAGAGTAGTAGATTCAAGAATTTTTTGGATAAACTCTATATGGAGCGGCATTTTCCTTCAGAGTTTAAGCTGCTTATCTTTTTATACGTTTTTAGAGCTGAATTTGGGTGTTGTGATTTGTATCTGTGGTTTCGTTAAGTCTGTGTTTTTATATGATTATGTATTCCCAACTTTTACATAATGCTCCAGAATTGCTCCTGTATTAATGATATTATTTGCTCCTATTTGCACACCTGCATTACTACTAGAATGTTTTACATTATTATTCGTTCCTTCTTCAATGTTAAGCTAATTCATTTTGGAGACTAGTTTCGTCTTGTTATAGTAACCGCAGGCTTGTAAGTGAGATGTTAGCATCTCAGGAAATAAGCAAGCTTTCTATATACTTATATGGAATACTTGCTACAGAGGACGCACTGAAGAGATGTTCTCGTTTAAAAAATACCCCATATTTGACCTAAAAGCCGAATATAGAATTCGATGTAGGAAACACGGAGTGGGCATCATCAGTGAGTATCTGTCCTCTATCATACTAATTTAATTTTTCATATAAAACCAACGAAGAAAATCCGTTATGTTTTCAGTTTATACTTTTCTGCAATGTGATAGAGAATGGGACAAACATTGTATTTAACTATGAAGTGGATTATACATATAAATTACTATAATGGCAATCGGGTGGATCGGGTAGCGTAGAACAAACTATTCACTCTGCAACAA
>JABUQX010071235.1:15000-37500 GCA_015478945.1 Trachelipus rathkii
AGGCAATCTTTCATTATTATAATCAGGCTGTTTTCCTTTTTTAAAAGACCAACAGTTCTAGAGAAATTTCATGTTTCTCTGCGAAGTTCTTTATTTCGTTCCAGAGGTCGTCAAATTGGTTTCTGCTCTTCTCTAAAGTAGCAATAGTGCCCGTTATTAATTCACTCGTTTGACCAAGAGTTGCATCCTTACGTTTAAAATACTTGCTCAGCACATTCGTAAGTATAATAATACTGTGTGAAACTCTAAAAAACTAGCAATAAAATTTGTTTTTGTGATGCAAGTCAGAATCCCAATCGCCTCCACTGAATCTTTTTCATGAGCATTATTGATTTCTTTTATTTTTTAATTAATACAGCTTTAAATTTCATGATGACAATTCCATCTAGTGCTACTCAAACTTCCTATTTCAAAAGCCTGTTTTGATGTTAAGAATGTACGAACTTTCTGAAGATGGGTATGAACATGTAAGGCTTCCAATTAATTGAAAAATGCATTTGCAGTTTAAACTTTCAAACAAGAATCTACGACTACAATGTTGAGTCTATGGGCTAAACAGTGGATGATAGGTTGGTTTTGTCTTTTTGGGGTAGGTTTCTTTGAGTTTTGTTTGGAGAACGTGGAAAATCCATGACATTTACACTGGCTCCATCGTAAGATTGTGCAATTTTCTGTATACCAGTTTACTTTACTTTGTTTAAAAATTTTAAAATTAGTTAATTTAAACCTTTGATCTCCCTAGAGGTGGATCAATTCAGGAAATCGAGGAATCGCTCTTCAACATCTAAGTCCATGACAGTAGTAAGGTACCCAGTCCCGAGGCACCTTTTTTCTATATAAATGAATAGAGATATATTAGGCTTATATGGAGAATTGGATAGCCGAAGGGCTAATCAATTTGGGGAGGGCGACAAACAGAAAAACGCGAAGGTTTTTGTCATGTTTTGTCTATGTTTGTCTTGTTTGTCTGTGTTTGGTCTGTATTGTTTGTGTTTGGTTTGTATTTATTATTATTATTATTATGTAAGTTCGAAGAAAATTGAGATCGTAACGGGAGTGATTCAATTTTCGAGCCGAACTTGGCTCCCGACTCCTGCTCCGACTCTGACTCTGACTCCGGCTCCGACTGTGGCTCCGACTCCGGCTCCGACTCCGGCTCCGACTCCGGCTCCGACTCCGGCTCAGCTTCTGAAGTTTAGTATTATTATTATTATTATTATTATTATTAATTATTATTAATTATTATTATTATTATTTATTTATTATTATTATTAGTTATTATTATTTTATTATTTTATTATATTATTGTTTATTATTTCCACCGAGGTTTCTTCTTCGCATCCGGTCTGAGGTCTGCGATACATATTTTACAAGGTTAGGTAATAAACGTCGTATAAGCAACAATGTGGTGTCCCTTATAAGGGTTATCGGGGGTCGTAGACGGTTTGCTGATTGATGGTTATAGAGACCGTATAGGGTGTCTAGGATCCCGCAGAGAGGGTCCACCCGAAACATGTAAATATTGATGTGTAAGCTGAAAACTTGATTATAGCATTACCTTTTGATGGTTGTATCTTAGGTGTATACGGGGTAAAATGACCGATTTGACCAAATTCGGGGACCAGCCCCAAGCCCCAGCCAAATCTGAAATATTGACATAGAATGATGAACTCGTATACAACCTTCCTGGGATGTATCAAAGGGGGACCCCACAGGTGTCTAGGATCCCCCAGAAGGGATCTCACCCCAAACATTAAATATTGACATAGAACAACGAAACTTGATATGCAACCTTTTTAGGTTGTATCTTAGATGTATCCGGGGTAAAAATGACCGATTTGACCAAATTCGGGGACCAGCCCACAAAACTGAAATATTGACATATTAGAATGATGAAACTCGGTATACACCTTCTGAGGATGTATCTTAGATGACCCCGGGTGTAAAATGACTGTAGGTGCCCCCAGACGGGGTACTCACCCAAAATCTGAAATATTGACATAGGAACAGAGAAGACTGTTGGTTGATATCTGGATATCCTTGTTTTTTATGGATGTGTGATTTAATTGAGTGTAGGTGCGTGTGCGGGGTATAGTGATGATTATCTGTGATTGTGGGGCAAGATTGTTTCTTTGGATCCTGTGAGCTGCTCTTCAGCGGAGTGTAAGTATCGTTGTGGAATTAGTGGGTGTGTGAGCGATCAGGGATCTGATTGGTAATACTTGTTTCTGTGGATATGTAGGGCATCTGTTTAGCTTCTATTGATATGTTGGTGTGATGGTGCATGCTTCTCTGATTGTATGTCTGTTTATGATGGGGGTTGATGTAGTGATACGCGGTATGCGATACAACTTATGGTAAAGTGGTGTGGGTTACTATCGTGGGTACGGTGTGTGTGGGGTTCGTGATTATTATGTCGGTTCGTGTTTGGATTAGGATGTTGAATGTTTTGGAGTTTGTTCTATGAATCGATTAGTATCTCGTGTATATAATGTTTGGGTTCGCTTCTTATTTTGTTCTATGTTGGTGGTAGTGTGAGAAGGGTAGTGTCTGTCTTCTATTGGTGTAGTTCTTGGTTATGGTGAGTTTGTGTTGGTTTTGATGAGTTATAGCCGTGTTGACTATGGGGGTTTGGTTGGGTGTGGTGGTAGTTGTGGCATGTCCTTAATGTAGTGTGGTGGTGCTGCTGGCAGCCCGCTCATTTGGGGGATAACGTGGGAAGTATATTGTGGACGTGAACAACGAACTCGTATATCACATCCATATAAGGTACTACTCACATCAATATATGGTTAAAATAGCCGTACCGTCTAAAGGGGGTCTCCGGGACCCCAAACCTTGAAATAATTTGACCTAGAACGGATGAAACTCGGGATATACCTTTCATATCTAGTACTCATATCATATATGGGTTAAATATCCGTTCACATCCCAAAGGGGGGTCACCAGCCCCACAAAACTGAAATATTTGGCGCAGAACACACGAAACTTGGTATACATCTTTCTTATGATGTTTCCATCGAAACAGAAAAGAAAAAAATAAAAAAAATTAATTAAAAAAAAATTAAAAAAAATTAAAACATTTTAAAAAAATTAAAAGTTTTTTTTTTTTTTATTAAAATTAAAAAATTTTAAAAAAATTAAAAAAAATTTTAAAAACAAATTAAAATTAAAAATTTTTAAATTTTTTTAAAAAAATTAAAAAAAATTAAAAAATTAAACATTTTTTTTTTTTCTTTAAGTTTATAACAAAAAAATTTACGTTTTTTATATAATTCAAATAGCCTCTGGAGCTCTAGCCTCTGGAGCCTCTGGAGCCTCTTGAGCCTTCCCGGCCTCTTCCCAGCCTCCCAAGCCTCCCGACCCTCCCCATCTATGATCTATTGACCCGGCCTCCTCAGCCTCCCCTCCCTCACACCCCTCCCCATCTATGATCTGTTGATTCATGTCATATTTTGGTATAACATAACACAAAACTTTTCATTTATTTTGGTTTTATATGCTTTAAAACAGTTTGATTTTTTACTAAAATTTACGCTTTTCATATTTATAACTTAAGAAATTGAGTTTTTTACATACCCTAAAAAACGCTGGTAAATCAGTTATAATCAAACGGCACCCACCCTCCCCCATCCCTAACCCAAATGCTGGATATTTAATACATTAACATAGTAAATTTAAACAAATTTTTTATCATAACCTTTGTCCTAATTATCATACTGATCAATGAAAATATGCAACATTAACAAAGATCCATACTTACCAACAGTAAATAACTAACATTGAGTGCAGAATGGAACCTACTTACACTTTTTTCTAACATGTCACTGATATATTTTTACAAATTAATATAGTAATATTTAAACAAAATTTTATCATAACCTTGTCTAAATATCAAACTTCCATGAATATATGCTAACGTAACAAAAGTTTTCACATCAATTAAAGCAAACATGCATCATCAATTACGAATATAACGTAACATTCCAACAAAACCCTAACACCATCTTAAACAGGATAAACAGTTAACATTAACAAACTTCCCACTTAACAAACAGTAAAGTAACTAACATTTGCATGCAAGAACGAAACCTACTTACACTTTTTCTAACATATAATGGATATTTTTACATTAACATAGTAACATTTAAACAAAAATAATCACCACCTGTGTAATTATCATACTGATCATTGAATATATGCTAACGCAACAAAGAATTCACATCAATAAAGCTATATCATAACCTGATGTACGAATATAATGTACACTCACAATCCTAACACATCTTATGCCTGAATAAATCGCTAACATTAACAAACAGTTCCATACTTAACAACTGTAACGTAACTAACATTTGCATACAATACGTAACTTATTCACACTTTTTCAAACATATCTCTAACATATCATTACTATTTTCGTATTAACACTGTAATATTTATCATCACCGTACCTAATTATCATATTGATCAACGAATATATGCCAACGTGACAAAGTTTTTGCCTTAACAAAGCTAACATATCATAGGCTAAACCAAGAATATAATGTATAACATCAACCCTAACATACCTTAAACACGAATAAACAGCTAACATAAACAAATTCAATACCTTAAACAACAGTAAAGTAACTACCAAAACATATAGAACGTTGTCTTTTCACATCTTTTTTCTTTTTGTTTTAAAAAACTTTTTTATTTTTAACTTTATTTCTTTAAAACTTTTTGTTTTAAAAAACTTTTGTTTATTTTATTTTTTTTTTAACTTTTAATTTTTAACTTTATTTCTTTAAAACTTTTTGTTTTTACTAAAATTTTTATTCTTTTTATGTTTATAACGTAAAAAAATTTACATTTTTACATACACTAAAACAGTAAATTAAATCATCCATCCTATCATCCCCAACTCATCCATGAGTATAAGTCGAGAGTGGTTAAAAATGTAGATCTAATACTATATTACAAGCGAGAACGGTTAGGGTTAAGAAAAAGTAACATTACGCAATAGTTATAAGCCACGCCCCTCCTTCTTGTTAGGGCTACAGTTTAGGTTTAGTTTTGCATAAACCGGTTTGTTACATCATCTTTCGTTATTGCGAGAGAGAGGATTACATTCTTCTTAAAAGAGCATTAGATGAAGCTCTTCATTAGGTGAACGTCAGACTTTAAACTATAAACATGGTTTCTCTTGTGAATAATAATAAATTTGTAAACGATATTGTGACCTGGAAGATATCTCATCCAAAAGATATTCTTAACTTAACTTTCCGTCGTAAAACAAATGGTGAACGTTACTTTGCTTGCTTCGATTCATCATACACATGTAACAGACCATTATTCCTATCATGTGAAGAATTAAGTCGCGTATTTGACGAAGTTAATACCTGGGTAAATGAAAATTACATTTCTTCATCTGTAACAAATTCATGGGGAGTGACAATCAAGGGTGGTGACGAAGATGACTCAAAAAGATTAACTCTTGTTTTTTCACTATATAACAATATTGAATCCATTGATTTACGTAGTTGGTGGCGTCCTAATTCAACCGGGATATTCCGCCCAACTTCATTTGGTGTTTGTGTAAGTGGCCGGGAAAATATTACATCCTTTATCAAGATGCAGGAAGAAATAACAAAACATTTGATTGAAGTTGATTTACTGGATGAGCTTGTTAACCTATCCCACGGTATACTTTATACAATGTATGAGGAACACAATATGTGCGAGTCACAGGAAACTTCGGTTAGCGATGTTCTCAAGCTTGAAAAATTCACCTTCCTTTATGAAAAAGAGATGAAATCACCAGGATACAAAGAACAATCTTTGAAAATATCAGCACGAGATATTTATACCTATATCACAACAGAAGGTCTAGGAAGCTTGGAACAATACATCAAATGCTCACAATGTATGTTAAATCCTATTAAGAGGGCTCAATCTTATTAAATATTTTTTTATATAATTATACGATTGTAATTTTTTATTATATGTACCTGTTTTAAAACATATTATGTAAGATGTATATTAAAATTGTTTTTTCTTATGATTGTTTTCTTATCCAGTGTTATATATATATATATATATATATATATATATATATATATATATATATATATATATATATATATATATATATATATATATATATATATATATATATATATATATATATATACCTATATCACAACAGAAGGGCTAGGAAGCTTGGAACAATACATTGGCTAATTATCATAGGGGTCAACGAATATAGGCTAACGTAACAAAGTTTTCACATCAATAAAGTAAGCATGGCATCACCTGAACTAAGAATATAATATACAACAACAAACCTAACACATCTTAAACGTGAATAAACTGTTAACATTAACAAAGTTCCACACTTACCAACATTGAAGTAACTAACATAACATACAAAAACGTAACTTAGTCACGCTTTGTCAATCGTATAGTAAACATATCAATGTTAACTTTTACATTAACATGGTAAATTTAACAAGTACCATAATACCTAAAGGATAAATACAGAGATAGGAAAGTTTTATCCTCTGTAAAGGCTAAACTGCGAATATAACTACTTATCACATAAAAACCAGATTAAATAAACAGCTGATCATTAACATACTTAACCACTGATCTAGTGATTCAACTCCTCGTATTTTGAGTATCGTTTAAGTTAAACATAACATGGAAAAACAAATTCTTTATACACTGATTAACGAATATATATGTGCTACTAACAAAGTTTTCCACATTAATTAAAGCTAACATAGCATCCAAGCAGTGAACTAAAAAAATATTGCGCAGGGATTTACGAAACACAACTTTACACACACTAATCCCCTGTCGACCAGTACACAGTTTCTCCATTAACAACGAGTAATTTCGCTTCAGCATTGCATACTAAATACGTAACCTGTTTCATACCTTTTTTCAAACATTTCTCTACACATATTAACGTTAATCTTACATGACACAGTATTTAACAAAAAAATGTATCATAGCCTTGTCCGATTATCATACAGCCCAACGAATATATGCTAACGTAACAAGTTTTTTACATTATCATAAGTAATATTTAACAAAAATTTTTCATAACCCTACCTAAATATCATAATCCCCACCAAACAAATAATGCAAACATAACAAAGTTTTATCCAAACAATAACATAAAAATAATTTCTTCTGAATAAAAATCATAGTAAAGTGTAATAGCTTACCGAATTTAAAGCAGTAAATCAGTAAATCAAGCCAACCGACCCCACCCATCACCACCCTACCCACCCATTGATGATCTTTTGCTCTATTGATCAAATGACTCAGATCACATATCAAGTATATTTCGGATAAACATAGTACAAAATAAGTTCTTTATATATTTTATAAATATCACTAATCAGCGAATATATTGCTAACGTAACATTGTTTTCACATATAAAGCTAACATAGCATTAACAGAACTAAGGAATATAATATACAATGACAAAACCTAACAACACCTTACGCAACGAATAAACAACTAACATTAACAAAATTCCATACTTAACGTAAAGTTACACTAGCACAACATACAAACGTAACCTATTCAACACTTTCTCAAACATATCTTCTTAACATATCAATGTAATTTTACATTAACATAGTATTGATTTACGGTGCATTTCGAGTATCATTTCGGATAAAAATAGGCAGAATGAGTTCTTTATATACTAACCATGGCGATTTTCATTTTTAAGCTTATCCTTTTTAGAACTAACAAACCCCCCTTTCAAAAATTTTCAACATGAACATTGAAAATGATTTATGCTTAAACCATTTAACATAAAGTGATGCAATACTTATTAATATTTATTAAACAAACTGGTAAATCTGGCAACTGCGATCATACAGCAGGGTGATTTGAACAGCACTGTAAATTAGACCTTGGGAGCTGAGTTTTATAATATAAGAATCAGTGGCTACTCGATGGGTATTCATAATCAGAGCTCTTACGATAATACTTTAAGACACATTTCGTTAGATCCTGTTGTATCATTATCCGTGTTTTTTTTTTTTTAACACCCCAAATCAATACTTATTCAGCTAAGTTTAAAGATTTTTTTTTATTATTAATATATATTCTCATTTAAAAAATTTATTCCAGGCTAGTCCTTCGAGAATGAATCCCCCAGATAAGAAGAGAAAGACCACTATAACAGACATAACACATATCTCTGTAGAGAAACTTAAAAAGTCAAAGGAAAGGCATACATATGAAGTAAAGGTTATTGATGAAAACTTCTTCCATGGACTGAGAGATCTTGAATCATCAATGACCTCGTTAACAACCATTTCGAATGATGATGATCTTGAAGCATCAGTCAAAATGGTTGTTAATGAAAAGTCATTGAATGCTATATTACAAGACTTACGAGCTATGATAGGAATTCGTTGAGGGTTTGAATCAAATTTCACTTTGACGATGAACTTAGTCACCTGAACGGAAATACATGTAACATCAGCTAATATGTAAACGATATTTACATAGTATTTCCGATCCGGTGACAAGGCAACCTTTACCAAATTCAAAGATGAACACGGTACATGATTGGTAAAGGAAAAGGTAATGACTGTAAAAACGATGCATTTGAGCCCCAAAATCTTAGTTTCAAACATCGTTACATTAGTAAAGTTCATCTAGAGAAAGGTGCTGTAGGCTGTGCTTTCAAAGCTGATGTTCTGTATAATGTACAACAACAAACCTAACACATCATACGTACGAATAAACCACTAACATTAACAAACTTCCGCGCTTAACAACAGTAAAGTACCTAACACTTCGTACAAAACGTAACCTATTCACACTTTTTCAAGCATATCTCTAACATTTCAATGCTAAATTTTTACATTAACATCGTAACATTTAACAAAAGTTTAGCATAAATCTATCTAATCATCATACTGACAAAGAATATAACGCTAACGTAACAAATGTTTTACATCAACTTCGTAACATTTAACAAAAAAAAATTCATCATAACCTCATCTAAATATCATAATCCCGATCGAATAATTGCAAACATAACAAAGTTTTAACCAAACATAACAAAAAATAACAAAATTTTATCCTGACATAACATAAAAATAAGTTCTTTGAATAAAATATCACAGTAAAGCGTAATAGTTTACTGATTTTAAAGCAGTAAATCAGTAAATCAGTAAATCAAACTAACCCATCTCGCAGTCCTGATCTATTGATCTATTGGTCTATTGAGCTATTGATTCAAGTCAAATATTTTTCAAGTATCATTTTTTGGATAAACAAAGCATAAAAATAAGTTCTTTAATATACTGACCTACGAATATATATGGATTACCAACAAAGTTTTAGCATCAATAAAGCTAACATATCATGACCACAACTAGGAATATAATGTACAAATGCAGACCGAACATACCTAACGTATGAATAATCAGCCAAGATCCTGAAAATTCCCTACTTTTCAAAGGTAAAGTGGCTAACTGATCATACAATACTCGATATGTTCCCACTTTTCGCTCATACCAACAACAGGTAAAAGCCATATTATCTAACAAAATCATTTAACAAAGTGACCAATCTATCAAAGATACCCCCATCTTGAACTATGAATTGACACCACTTTCATCAAAGTGTCACTCGTTTCGAGTATACATCATTTGACCTATGAATAAACGTAGACATTAGCAAAATTCTAGGGCAAATCTAACATTACTCAACAAAAACTTAACCTAGGCTCACGTTTCTAACACATCATCGTCAGTTAACACAGTAATATCTTACAAAAACTCATCATTTCTCTAACAAATCAGTGTTATTTCCACATTGTCATAGTAATATTTAACATAACGTACCTAACTTACGAATAAACAGTTTTCATCAACCAAGAGTATCTAAAGCAGGCACATTACCTTCTGTAAGAAAACCCAAGGGGGATGCGCCCAATGAAAGGGTGTGAATCTTGCGAGGAGGATCACCCCGAAGGGGTGTAAGCGGGCTCTGGGCCTCAGCCCGAAGGGCTGAGGCCTTACCCCTCCTTCGGAGGGGTAAAGCCCGCTTACACCCCTTCGGGGTGATCCTCCTCGCAAGATTCACACCCTTTCATTGGGCGCATCCCCCTTGGGTTTTCTCACGGAAGGTAATGTGCTGCTTTAGATACTCTTGGTTGATGAAAACTGTTTATTCGTAAGTTAGGTACGTTATGTTAAATATTACTATGACAATGTGGAAATAACACTGATTTGTTAGAGAAATGATGAGTTTTTGTAAGATATTACTGTGTTAACTGACGATGATGTGTTAGAAACGTGAGCCTAGGTTAAGTTTTTGTTGAGTAATGTTAGATTTGCCCTAGAATTTTGCTAATGTCTACGTTTATTCATAGGTCAAATGATGTTATACTCGAAACGAGTGACACTTTGATGAAAGTAGTGTCAATTCATAGTTCAAGATGGTGGTATCTTTGATAGATTGGTCACTTTGTTAAGGGATTTTGTTAGATAATATGGCTTTTACCTGTTGTTGGTATGAGCGAAAAGTGGGAACATATCGAGTATTGTATGATCAGTTAGCCACTTTACCTTTGAAAAGTAGGGAATTTTCAGGATCTTGGCTGATTATTCATACGTTAGGTATGTTCGGTCTGCATTTGTACATTATATTCCTAGTTGTGGTCATGATATGTTAGCTTTATTGATGCTAAAACTTTGTTGGTTAATCATATATTCGTAGGTCAGTATATAAAGAACTTATTTTTATGTTATGTTTAGCCAAAATGATACTTGAAATATGACTTGAATCAATAGCTCAATAGATCACAGCCGGGCGGGATGGGTGGGGGACTGCAGAGATGGGTAGTTTGATTTACTGATTTACTGATTTACTGCTTTAAAATCAGTAAACTATTACGCTTTACTGTGATATTTTATTCAAAGAACTTATTTTTATGTTATGTCAGGATAAAATTTTGTTATTTTTTGTTATGTTTGGTTAAAACTTTGTTATGTTTGCAATTATTCGATCGGGATTATGATATTTAGATGAGGTTATGATGAATTTTTTTTTGTTAAATGTTACGAAGTTGATGTAAAACATTTGTTACGTTAGCGTTATATTCTTTGTCAGTATGATGATTAGATAGATTTATGCTAAACTTTTGTTAAATGTTACGATGTTAATGTAAAATTAGCATTGAATATGTTTAGAGATATGCTTGAAAAAGTGTGAATAGGTTAACGTTTTGTACGAAGTGTTTAGGTAACTTTACTGTATTAAGTGCGGAAGTTTGTTAATGTTAGTGGTTTATTCGTACGTATGATGTGTTAGGTTTGTTGTTGTACATTATACAGAACATCAGCTTTGAAAGCACAGCCTACAGCACCTTTCTCTAGATGAACTTTACTAATGTAACGATGTTTGAAACTAAGATTTTGGGGCTCAAATGCATCGTTTTTACAGTCATTACCTTTTCCTTTAGCTATCATGAACACGGTAGCTACTACTTTGAATTTGGTAAAGGTTGCCTTGTCACCGGATCGGAAATACTATGTAAATATCAGTTACATATTAGCTGATGTTTACATAGTATTTCCGGTCAGGTGACTAATCATCGTCAAAAGTGAAATTGATTCCAACCCTCATACGAATCCTATCATAGTCTAAGTCTTGTAATATAGCATCAATGACTTCATTAACAACCATTTTGACTGATGCTTCAAGATCATCATCATTCGAAATGGTTGTTAACGAGGTCATTGATGATTCAAGATCTCTCAGTCCATGGAAGAAGTTTTCATCAATAACCTTTACTTCATATGTATGCCTTTCCATTGACTTTTTTAAGTTTCTCTACAGAGATATGTGTTATGTCTGTTATAGTGGTCTTTCTCTTCTTATCTGGGGGATTCATTCTCGAAGGACTAGCCTGGAATAAATTTTTTAAATGAGAATATATATTAAATAATAAAAAAAAATCTTACTTAGCTGAATAAGTATTGATTTAAAAAAAAAAAAAACACGGATAATGATACAACAGGATCTAACGAAATGTGTCTTAAAGTATTGATCGTAAGAGCTCTTGATTATGAATACCCCATCGAGTAGCTCACTGATTTATATATAACTCAGCTCCCAAGTCTATACAGTGCTGTCAAATCACCTCTGTATGATACGCAGTTGCCAGATTTACCAGTTTGTTTAATAAATATAATAAGTATTGCATCACTTTATGTAAATGGTTAACCCTTTGGCTGCGCCAGCTGAGTCAGCGTTTGTACCGCTCGTGACGGTAGAAATACGCACACATTTATTAATCTTCGCTGTGTCAGTGCTGGGTCAGCGTTTGTATTTATTTTGCTTCCGTGTATATATACTATATATATAATATTATATATATTATATATATAATATATATAATATTAACTATATATAAATATATATATTTATTAATATATATAATATATTTTATATAAACCGGTATATATAATAGTAAAAAATAAATCCGCTTCCGATGAATTTATACATAATTTCATATTTCTTATTTATATATAATATATATATATATATATATATATATATATATATATATAATATATATATATATATATATATATATATATATATATAATATATATTATATATATATATATATATATATTATATATATATATATATATATATATATATAAAAAATATAAACAAAAATATCTTTATATATATATATATATATATATATATATATATTATATATATATATATATATATATATATATATATATATATATATATATATTATATATAATATAATATATATATATAATATATATATATATATATATATAAGAGAGGGGAAACATGATGAAAATCCTTTCTGGAAGAGGAAGCAAGAAGTACGAAGTAAGATAAAATGAAGAAATTTTGTAAACATTGGGGTTGGGTAAGGGGATGGGGTAAGGGGAAGGAAAGAAAAGAAATTGATTGAGGGGCTCCCAAGTATAGAAGAAAGTCATTGGGATGGGGGATAAGGGGGATACAATGATAAAAATCCACCCAGCATCTAGAATAATAAGCCAAATTTTCAATAAAACCGAGCTTTGAAACATCTACATGCTGATGGCGCTTGGTTCATACTAACTAGATTCGAAGGCGGGGCCAGGATTTATATGCTCAAACAGGTCTTAAAATTGCCAAAGGTCGCAAGATAAATGTAGTATAACGTAAAATTAGAAAGAAAACCAAAGAGTTCATGGCTGAACTTCGTATAGAACGAATACGATTTATGACGACACATAGTCGGCATCAGTCCTTTAAGCACAATGACGCGTGCCGACAACGTTGACGTCCTCAGCAGCGAAAGGGTTAAAGCATAAAATCATTTTCATGTTTCATGTTGAAATTTTCTGAAAGGGGGGTGTAGTCTAAAAAGAGATAAGCTTAAAAATAAAATCGATGGTTAGTATATAAAGAACTCATTTTGCGCTATGTTTATCCGAAATGATACTTGAAATGCAACGTAAATCAATAGTGTTAATGTAAAATTAACATTGATATGTTAGAGATATGCTTGAAAAAGTGTGAATAGGTTACGTTTTGTATGCTGTGCTAGGTACTTTACTGTTGTTAAGTATGGAATTTTGTTAATGTTAGTAGTTTATTCGTGCGTAAGGTGTGTTAGGTTTTGTCATTGTATATTATATTCTTAGTTCTGGTAATGCTATGTTAGCTTTATTAATGTGAAAACAATGTTACGTTAGCATATATTCGCTGATTAGTATATAAAGAACTTATTTTTGTACTATGTTTATCCGAAATGATACTTGATATGTGATCTGAGTCATTTGATCAATAGAGCAAAAGATCATCAATGGGTGGGTAGGGTGGTGATGGACGGGGTCGGGTGGCTTGATTTACTGATTTACTGCTTTAAATTCGGTAAGCTATTACACTTTACTATGGTATTTTATTCAAAGAACTTATTTTTATGTTATGTTTGGATAAAACTTTGTTATGTTTGCAATTATTTGTCGGGGATTATGATATTTAGGTAAGGTTATGATAAATTTTGTTAAATATTACTATGATAATGTAAAAACCTTTGTTACGCAAGCATATATTGTTGGTCCTGTAATGAAAAAAATTTATATAAATTTTTTTTTTTTTTTTTAAATGTTACTGTGTCAGTGTAAGATTAACGTTAATATGTTAGAGAAATGTTTGAAAAAAGTATGAACAGGTTACGTATTGTACTTGCAATGTTAGTTACTTTACTGGTGTTTAAGTGTGAACTTTGTTATGGTGACAGTTTTATTAGTGGTGTATAGTTGTTGTTAAGGTTGTGAAACTTTGTATATTTAATGGTGACAGTTCATGTGATGCTATGTTAGCTTTATTAATGTGGAAACTTTGTTACGTTAGCATATATTCGTTGATCAGTGTATAAAGAATTTGTTTTCATGTTATGTTTAACTTAAACGATACTCAAAATACGAGTTGAATCAATATGGTTAAGTTGTTAATGATAGCTGTTTATTTATCTGGTTGTTATGTGATAAGTATGTTATATTCGCAGTTTAGCTTTACAGAGGATAAAACTTTACTATGTCTGTATTTATCCTTTAGGTATTATGATAAATTTTTGTTGAATATTACCATGTTAATGTAAAATTAACATTGATATGTTAGAGATATGCTTGACAAAGCGTGACTAAGTTACGTTTTTTGTATGTTATGTTAGTTACTTCAATGTTGGTAAGTGTGGAACTTTGTTAATGTTAACAGTTTATTCACGTTTAAGATGTGTTAGGTTTGTTGTTGTTGTATATTATATTCTTAGTTCAGGTGATGCCATGCTTACTTTATTGATGTGAAAACTTTGTTACGTTAGCCTATATTCGTTGACCCCTATGATAATTAGCCAATGTATTGTTCCAAGCTTCCTAGCCCTTCTGTTGTGATATAGGTATATATATATATATATATATAACATTGGATAAGAAAACCTAATTATATATATATATATATATATTATATATATATATATAATATATATATATATTCTATATAATATAACACTGGATAAGAAAACAATCATAAGAAAAAACAATTTTAATATACATCTTACATAATATGTTTTAAAACAGGTACATATAATAAAAAATTACAATCGTATAATTATATAAAAAAATATTTAATAAGATTGAGCCCTCTTAATAGGATTTAACATACATTGTGAGCATTTGATGTATTGTTCCAAGCTTCCTAGACCTTCTGTTGTGATATAGGTATAAATATCTAGTGCTGATATTTTCAAAGATTGTTCTTTGTATCCTGGTGATTTCATCTCTTTTTCATAAAGGAAGGTGAATTTTTCAAGCTTGAGAACATCGCTAACCGAAGTTTCCTGTGACTCGCACATATTGTGTTCCTCATACATTGTATAAAGTATACCGTGGGATAGGTTAACAAGCTCATCCAGTAAATCAACTTCAATCAAATGTTTTGTTATTTCTTCCTGCATCTTGATAAAGGATGTAATATTTTCCCGACCACTTACACAAACACCAAATGAAGTTGGGCGGAATATCCCGGTTGAATTAGGACGCCACCAACTACGTAAATCAATGGATTCAATATTGTTATATAGTGAAAAAACAAGAGTTAATCTTTTTGAGTCATCTTCGTCACCACCCTTGATTGTCACTCCCCATGAATTTGTTACAGATGAAGAAATGTAATTTTCATTTACCCAGGTATTAACTTCGTCAAATACGCGACTTAATTCTTCACATGATAGGAATAATGGTCTGTTACATGTGTATGATGAATCGAAGCAAGCAAAGTAACGTTCACCATTTGTTTTACGACGGAAAGTTAAGTTAAGAATATCTTTTGGATGAGATATCTTCCAGGTCACAATATCGTTTACAAATTTATTATTATTCACAAGAGAAACCATGTTTATAGTTTAAAGTCTGACGTTCACCTAATGAAGAGCTTCATCTAATGCTCTTTTAAGAAGAATGTAATCCTCTCTCTCGCAATAACGAAAGATGATGTAACAAACCGGTTTATGCAAAACTAAACCTAAACTGTAGCCCTAACAAGAAGGAGGGGCGTGGCTTATAACTATTGCGTAATGTTACTTTTTCTTAACCCTAACCGTTCTCGCTTGTAATATAGTATTAGATCTACATTTTTAACCACTCTCGACTTATACTCATGGATGAGTTGGGGATGATAGGATGGATGATTTAATTTACTGTTTTAGTGTATGTAAAAATGTAAATTTTTTTACGTTATAAACATAAAAAGAATAAAAATTTTAGTAAAAACAAAAAGTTTTAAAGAAATAAAGTTAAAAATTAAAAGTTAAAAAAAATAAAATAAACAAAAGTTTTTTAAAACAAAAAGTTTTAAAGAAATAAAGTTAAAAATAAATAAAAGTTTTTAAAACAAAAAGAAAAAAAGATGTGAAAGGCAACGTTCTATATGTTTTGCTAGTTACTTCACTGTTGTTAAGTATTGAACTTTGTTAATGTTAGCTGTTTATTCGTGTTTAAGGTATGTTAGGGTTGATGTTATACATTATATTCTTGGTTTAGCCTATGATATGTTAGCTTTGTTAAGGCAAAAACTTTGTCACGTTGGCATATATTCGTTGATCAATATGATAATTAGGTACGGTGCAAAATATTACAGTGTTAATACGAAAATAGTAATGATATGTTAGAGATATGTTTGAAAAAGTGTGAATAAGTTACGTATTGTATGCAAATGTCAGTTACGTTACAGTTGTTAAGTATGGAAGTTTGTTAATGTTAGCGATTTATTCAGGCATAAGATGTGTTAGGATTGTGAGTGTACATTATATTCGTACATCAGGTTATGATATGTTAGCTTTATTGATGTGAATTCTTTGTTGCGTTAGCATATATTCATTGAACAGTAAGATACTTACACAAGGTTGTGATAAATTTTTGTTAAATGTTACTATGTTAATGTAAAAATATCAGTGATATGTTAGAAAAAGTGTAAGTAGGTTACGTTCTGTGCTCAATGTTAGTTACTTCATCAATGTTAATACGAAATTTTCTGTTATACTGCGAACCAAATTTTTATCCTGTCACGAAGATGTTGTGCCCGGTAATCCACGTTATATCAACCAATCACTTCCACCGCGTTAATGATCAGAAAACTTTGTTACGTTAGTATATATATTCATTGATCAGTATGATATTTAGACAAGGTTATGATAAATTTTTGTTAAATATTACTATGTTAATGTAAAAATATCAGTGACATGTTAGAAAAAGTGTAAGTAGGTTCCGTTCTGCACTCAATGTTAGTTACTTTACTGTTGTTAAGTATGGATCTTTGTTAATGTTAGCATATATTCATTGATCAGTATGATAATTAGACAAGGTTATGATAAAAATTTGTTAAATATTACTATGTTAATGTATAAATATCCAGCATTTGGGTAGGGATGGGGGAGGGGTGGGTGGTTTGATTTACTGATTTACAGGTTTAGGGTATGTAAAAACCCAAATTTCTTAACTTATAAATATGAAAAGGGTAAAATTTTAGTAAGAACAAAAACTGTTTAAAGCATATAAAACAAAAATAAATGAAAGTTTTGTGTTATGTTATACAAAATATGACATGAATCAACAGATCATAGAGGGGGAGGGGCGTGAGGGAAGGGAGGCTGAGGAGGCCGGGGAGGCTCAAGAGGCTCCAGAGGCTCCAGAGGCTTTTGAGGGTGTTTGATTTATATAAAAAACGTAAATTTTTTTGTTATAAACTTAAAAGATAAAAAAAAAAAATGTTTAATTTTTTAATTTTTTTAAAAATTTTTAAATTTTTTATTTTTTTATAAATTTTTTAATTTTTTAAAAATTTTTTTAATTTTTAAAAAAATTTATTTATTTATTTTTTTAATTTTTATTTTTTTTATTTTTTTTCTTTTCTGTATCGAGGATACATCATAAGAAAGATGTATACCAAGTTTCGTTGTTCTACGCCAATATTTCAGTTTTGTGGGGCTGGTGACCCCCCTTTGGGATGTGAACGGATATTTAACCCATATATGATATGAGTACTAGATATGAAAGGTATATCCCGAGTTTCATCGTTCTAGGTCAATATTTCAAGTTTGGGGTCCCGGAGACCCCCTTTAGACTGTGTACGGCTATTTAACCCATATATGATGTGAGTACCTTATATGGTAGGTGTATACCGAGTTTCATCGTTCTAGGTCAATATTTCAGATTTGGTGGGGCTGGTCCCCGAATTTGCTCAAATCGGTCATTTTACCCCGTATACATCTAAGATACAACCTAAAAAGGCTGTATATCAAGTTTCGTTGTTCTATGTCAATATTTCAGATTTTGGGGTGAGTACCCCGTCTGGGGCACCCACAGTCATTTTACACCCTGGGTCATCTAAGATACATCCTCAGAAGGTTGTATACCGAGTTTCATCATTCTATGTCAATATTTCAGATTTGATGGGGCTGGTCCCCGAATTTGGTCAAATCGGTCATTTTACCCCGGATACATCTAAGATACAACCTAAAAAGGCTGCATATCAAGTTTCGTTGTTCTATGTCAATATTTCAGATTTTTGGGGTGAGTACCCCGTCTGGGGCACCCACAGTCATTTTACACCCGGGGTCATCTAAGATACATCCTCAGAAGGTTGTATACCGAGTTTCATCATTCTATGTCAATATTTCAGATTTGTGGGGCTGGTCCCCGAATTTGGTCAAATCGGTCATTTTACCCCGGATACATCTAAGATACAACCTAAAAAGGTTGTATATCAAGTTTCGTTGTTCTATGTCAATATTTCAGATTTTGGGGCTGGTCCCCGAATTTGGTCAAATCGGTCATTTTACCCCGTATACATCTAAGATACAACCTAAAAAGGTTGTATATCAAGTTTCAGCTTTCTACATCAATATTTAATGTTTGGGGTGGGATCCCTTCTGGGGGATCCTAGACACCCTATACGGTCTTATAACCATCATATTCGAACTCTACGACCTCGATAACCCTATTGTTGTTATACGACTGTTTATTAACTCGGCACCGCAGTGGCTCCAGCACCGGTGCCGGAGCCAACTCCACAGATTCACATATCAAGTCTTTCTAGAAACTCAACTCTGAATCCTCTCACCAAATTTCAGCCTATTACGAACACTTTGATTTTTAAGTGAGGGTGGGGTCCCCCTTCGGGGGACCCAGTGGGATGTAACCTCGTATACAACAAGGATATGTCACCATCTAACCCCTCTCCAAATTTTAACCCGATACGATAACTCTAACTACTACTACCACTACTACTACTACTACTACTACTACTACTACTACTACTACTACTACTACTACTACTACTACTACTACTACTACTACTACTACTAATAATAATAAAATTCAAACACACACCCACACACACACACACACACCTACACACACACACACATGACACACACACACACACAATAAATATAGACTTCAGAAGCTGAGCCAGAGTCGGAGTCGGAGCTGGAGCCGAGCGGAGTCGGCCGGCTGAGGCGAACAAGCCGGAGCGGAGTCGGAGTCGGAGTCGGAGTCGGAGCACAACACATCTCGAAATTATGATCACTCCGTGATCATAATTTCTTCGAAGTAATAATAATAATAATAAATAATACAAACAAACACAAACAAACACAGACAAACACAGACAAACACACAAACACAGACAAACACAGACAAACACAGACAAACATAGACAAAACCTTCGGTTTTGTCTGTTTGTCGGATTGATAGCCCTTCGGGCTATCAATCCTCCCCCTAAGCCTAATATATCTCTATTCATTTATATAGAAAAGTGGTCGCCCAAGGGTCTTGATAACTTACCATATATAGCATATATACATATATATATATTAAATTTGTTATTATATATATATATATATATATATATATATATATATGATATATATATTATATATATATATTATTATTACATATTATTATTATTATTTTATTATTATTATTATTTATATATTATATTATTATTATTATATATATATATACATATATTATTATTATTATATATATATATATATATATATTATATATATATATATATATATATTATCATTATTAAATTTCTATTAAATATTATTATTGTTATTACAGAAATATATATATATAATACTTGATTATATATATTTATACATAAAATATATATATAAATATATATATATATATATATATATATATATTATATAAAATATATATATATATATATATATATATATATATTATTATTATATATATATATATATATATATATATATATATATATATATATATATATATATATATATATATATATATATATATATATATATATATATATATATATATATATATATATATATATATATATATATATATATATATGTGTGTGTGTGTGTGTGTGTGTGTGTGTGTGTGTGTGTGGGGTGTGTTGTATAACGATAAAAATAAAGCCTTAAAACCAACTACACACACACGTATATATATGTAAATATATATATATATATATATATAGTGTCATTTATATACATGTTTTATATATGTATTCATATTTGAACATATATATATATATATATATATATATATATATATATATATATATATATATATATATATATATATAGTGTCCTTATTATATATTTAAGATAATCAATCATAAAAGTGCCTTAATAATAAGGTTGTTTAAATCTTAAAGAAAATGAAATGGAATGTAAACCAATTTTATCGAATAATACTTTTTTCCATGCTAAGATTGTAATTTATATCTGTGTTTTGTGTTAAATACAAGTTATTTTGTGATATATGTTAACATAATGCTTGTTTATTAGAATATAATGTTTTTATACTATTTGGTATATAATATTTGATCTTTTATGTCCATTTTTTGTTATGCGAAATGAGTTGTCGCTTTTCCTTTTCATTTTGCCGCTAAAAGTTGGTTTCATTTGCAGAAAACCCGCGCTCGAGACCAGCACGACGAGATTTTTGTACATAACATTTTTTTCTAATCTTTTTATTAAAAACGTAAGCATGTAAGAAGGATGTTGAATATAATCCGAATGTAAATCTTAATAAATAACCAAGAAATATCGTTTTTTTTTTACTCTCTCACTAAAGAGATATCTATAAAAGAGTTGTAACATTTTGGTTGCAGGTTCACTTATTCTTGACGCCCAAAGCGTACAACAGGCTCCTGGTGGTGAAGTTCAAGAACCAATATTGGGAGCGGGCTGAGACCAATTTCACCTCCCCCAAAAATGGACATAAAATTCGGAATTTTCAGCCGATTTTGACCATATAAACACCAAACTGTAGCTTTTTTTGCCCTCTAAAACGTTGTTTTTGGGTGTTTTTCTGTGACTGTAGTCATTCTTTCAGAATTTTCAATTTTTCAAAACCCATGTTTTTGACATTTTTCGTATCAACTTCCAGAATTTTTTTCGAAATAACTTCAAACTTGAAATATGCATAGATGGGTCCATTACCTACAATAGTGTAGAAGTACTTTTCGATTTTTTGAGTTTTGTGCTCAGCGTTGTCCAATTTCCAAACCCACTTTTTTTTTTGATTTTGAAATGAAAAATTGCAATAATTTTTTTTCTACTCATCCGATATTTGCAAAATTTTAACTGTAAAATTCCTTATTTAGAACATAGTTTAAGTTTGTCACTGATTGATTCAGTACACACACACAATAATAATAAATAATAATAATAATAATGGTCAATAATAATACACAAATAAACGCAAACACAGACATAATCATAATCCTTATAATCTAATAATAATGATATATAAATTCATCCTGCCAGTTGAATGTCCTTTGACATTTATTATTATTATTATTATTATTATTATTATTATTATTATTATTATTATTATTATTATTATTATTATTATTATTATTATTATTATTATTATTATTATTATTATTATTATTATTATCATTATTATTATTATTATTATTATTATTATTATTATTATTATTATTATTATTATTATTATTATTATTGTTATTATTATTATTATTATTATTATTATTATTATTATTATTATTATTATTATTATTATTATTATTATTATTATTATTATTATTATTATTATTATTATTATTATTATTATTATTATTATTATTATTATTATTATTATTATTATTATTATTATTATTATTATTATTATTATTATTATTATTATTATTATTATTATTATTATTATTATTATTTATTATTATTATTATTATTATTATTATTATTATTATTATTATTATTATTATTATTATTATTATTATTATTATTATTATTATTATTATTATTATTATTATTATTATTATTATTATTATTATTATTATTATTATTATTGGTAATATTATTAAGATTATAATTATTATAATTTTGAATATTATTAATATTCAGAGTA
>JABUQX010071236.1:0-10000 GCA_015478945.1 Trachelipus rathkii
CATAAGTTTTATATTCATACTTGCTCATGGCAAACAGTTGCAATCATACTGAGTGCGCTTTGATATAGCACTGTATAAGCACTGTAAGCACTTCTTGGAGATTACCACAGAGAAGAGGCACGATTAGACCATCTCGGGGATATAAATCCTGAATGGGATGTAAGCGGTTAAGGGCACATCCTTTTGGGCTGAGCCCTTATGTAACAGGTAAATGACGTATTAATTGCTTAACAAATCCTTAACAAAGTGATAAATTTCTATCAAAGATACAGTGGATACTCGAA
Organism: Trachelipus rathkii; assembly: GCA_015478945.1. Lineage (NCBI taxonomy): Eukaryota > Metazoa > Arthropoda > Malacostraca > Isopoda > Trachelipodidae > Trachelipus > Trachelipus rathkii. The sequence goes on from JABUQX010071236.1 coordinate 285, forward strand.
ACTTATATGATTTGACATCTATCTTACAACAAGTGTCCAAATCTGTTTTGAGTATAAAACATTAATTGAACTCTAATGAATACCGGACATTAGGCAAAAATCTAGGGCAAACCAGTACATCACTTCAACAAACTCTAACTAGACTTACGTTCCATAACACATTCATCGTCAGGTAAAACAGTAATGATTTACAATAAACATCTCATTTCTTAACTCCAAATCAGGTTATTTCACCCTGTCATTGTGGTAAGTATTTAACATAAGTAACCTAACTTACGAGTAAATCTAACAGAGGTTTCATTAACTCTAAGAGTTTCAATAAAGCAACAACACACACACACTAGTCCCGAGAGAAAACCTCAGGGTAGATGGCGCCCCATGAAAGTGGTGTGACAATATTGAGAGAGGAAGATACGCCCGAAGGGGTGTAAGCGGCGGTTACATTCCGAAGGTAGAGGGTAAGGCCTCAGACCTTTAGGCTAGGCCCAGAGCCGCTTAACACCCTTCGGGTGATCCCCTCTCAAGATTCACACCCTTCAGGGGGCGCATCTCTGGTTTTTCTCTCGGGAGGTGATCTGTTGCTTTAGATACTCTTGGTTAATGAATACTGTTTATTCGTTAGTTAGGTACGTTATGTTAAAAATTACTATGACAGGGTGAAATTAAAACACTGATTTGGTAGAGAATGATGAGTTTTGTAAGATATTACTGTGTTACCTGATGGACTTTATAGTTTAGGAACGTAGTCCTAAGGTAGTTTTTATTGGTGATGTCTGTTGCCCCTATGAATTTTTCTAATGTCTAGTTTATTCATAGGTCAAGTTGATGGTTATAGCTTCAACACGAGTGTACACTGTTGATGAAGAATAGTTTCAATTCGATAGTTGAGATGCACGAGAGTTCTTTTTGATAGATTTTGGATTCCTTATTGTGGTGTTAAGGAGATTTTAGTGTAGATATCAATACGCTCTTTGATACATGTGTAATTAAAAGGTGTCATGCGCAAGGGATGGTCGCCTTCACCGCTACATGCCCTTCAGGGTATCCCGAGTGGGTCCTTCGTGTAAGATTCGCCCGCCTCTCCTCTGGGGTGATCTCCAAGTGTGGGGCTTAAAGTGCTTACAGTGCTATCAAATGGCCTCTGTAATGATGCACTGTTGCCTATTGACAATGTGAAAAATAAGCAATGATTTGTTAGTGTGAAATGATGAGTTTTTTGTAAGCAGATTATTACTGTTGTTAACTGAAACGATGTTGTGTGTTTAGTACGTGGGCCTAGTTAAGTATTTATGTTGTAGTAATAGTGTAGGTTTTGCCGCTACGACATTTTTGCCTGAAAGTAACGTTTTATTATAGGTCAAATGATGTTATGCTCGAAACGAGTGACACTTTGAATGAGTAGTGTACAATGTACGAGTTAAATGGTTTTGCTATCTGTTGACCTAGATTGTGTACCACGTTCTAGATCAAGGGATTTTGTTAAGATAATTGGCTTTATTCTTGTTTTGAGCATTAATATGCTCGTAAACAGTGGGAACGATATTCGAGTATTTAGTTATTGACCTGGTTGCTACTTATACTTAGGATCAGTAGGGAATTTTTCAAGATGTTAGCCCGCTTACATACGCTAGGTATGTTAGGCTTTTTGGCCTTGTAACTTATATTACTCGTGCGGTTATGATTTGCGTTAGCTTATTGAGGGCTAAACTTTTTTGATTGGTTATCTAAATAAGTACTTGGTAGGTCCTGGCTTATACATTTTTTAAATGTCTTGTTAAACTTGTTTAATTCTCTTTGAATATCTTTTTTAACTGATTAATAGGTTTGCATAGATCACAGGGGGTGGGCGGTAGGGGACTGCAGGGATGGGTGGCTTTTGATTTACTGACTTTACTCGTAATAATCCAAGTAAATTTTACGTTTTACTGTCGATATTTTTACTCAAAGAACTTATTTTTATGTTAGTTTGGAATAAAATTTTGTTATTTCTTTTGTTATGTTTGGTTAACTTTGTTGTCTTTGCGATTATTCCGGCTGGGGATTATGATATTTTAGACGAGGTTATGATGAATTTTGTTAAATATTATTCTTTGATGTAAATATCATTTGTTTTGTTAGCATTATATTCTTGGTCAGTATGATGATTAGACAGGTTTTTGCTAAACTTTTGTTAAATATTACGAGGTTAATGTAAAATTAAAATTGATAATGTCAGAGATATGCTTGAAATGTATGAAATGGGTTACGTTTTAGGACGAGTGTTATGTACTTTATGTTTGTTAAAGTTGCGAAAAGTTTGTTTATATGTTAGTGGTGTGTATTCTGTGCGTATGGGTGTGTTGGGTTTTGTATTGTACATTATATTCTTAAACCGTAATGTATCGTTATGTTAGCTTTATTAATGTGGAAACTTTGGTACGTTAGCATACTTTCACTGATCTGTATGATAATTAAACCAAGGTTATGAAATATTCTTGCTAAACTATTATGTGTCAATGTAAGAATTAAGTTTAATAGTGTTTGGTTGAGATATTGTTTAGGGTGAAAAGTATGAATATGTTACTCGTGTTTGTATATCAATCGTCAGTTTATTTAAACAGGTGTTAAGTGTGGACTTTTGTTAATGTTAACAGTTTATTCGTGCTTCAGTTGTGTTAGATTCGTCGTTGTAAATTATTTTCTTAGTTCAGTTGAGTCTATGTTAGCTTTATTAATGTGAAAACAATGTTTCGCTTAGCATATGTTCATTGGTTAGTATCCAAAGAACTTATCTTTGTACTATGTTGTTGTTGTTGTTGTGTTGTTTTGTTGTTTGTTGTTGTTGTTGTTTGTTGTTGTTGTTGTTGGTTGTTGTTCGTTGTTGTTGTTGTTGTTGTTGTTGTCTGTTGTTGTTGTTGTTTATATATACCCTTTGGAACTGATATGGTTCGTTCGTGCGTTTTATTCTTGTTTACTTTCTTCCTGATTGGTTGAAAAGAAAGAATTCTCATTACCTATAAGGTTGTTTAGCGCATACAATTTCCTTCAGTGGACATTTTTTTTCGCTGTATCTGGTACGTGTCATCTCCCCACATCTCCTCACTGTTGTGATATCTTCACAAGGAGCTTCCGTTATTCCCCGCAGTGTGTCATTTATAATTTAATCGTCATCCGGATGGATACCGATACTTGCTTGTATTCCTACAAGGGTCAAATATAGACTTTTATCGTTTGTGCTGAGGGTTCATCAAGATATCGACATCGCTGCTGCATGGTAAAGAGGATAAGGGTATGTTATCCAATGGTTTGACGAGTAGTGAAATATCTATTAGAGGTGACAGTGTGAGAGGTTATAATAGAATAGACGCTGCGTTTCTCATCATGTGACGGTATTAAAACCCTTGATGTTTCGCAACTATTGAAACCCCTCGATTGTGAGACCTTCTGCGTAAGTGTATAGGTTTCACAGTTCGACATCGAAAATATTACAGCATTGCTTAAAATAAAAAACGAATTCACATCGCACCTTAACGATGTTGCATACTTGAGGAATAATACATATAGCAGCATGGGTGTAATCTATGATATTTATACCGAAACATATGGTTTCCCGTATAATCAGTATACAGGAGTGCATTAAATAACTATCAGTTTGGAAAAGTTTAATTATTTTTTCAACTTTTATACAGGTGGAATTTTAAAATTTGATTTTTTTTTTCTTCTGAAGGCAGATTCTTACCTGTGATTAATGATATAATGTAAATTTATGGACTCTCATTTTTCAATAAAATTTCCAAAATTTTATAATGAACTTTCTGATCAGATAGATGATATTTAATATATTTAAAATTAAACTTATATTTTTATGTATTTTTTATGTTTTTATGTATTTAATTAAAATTTTCCAATGAAAATTATATGTTATAAAACATGAAAACTTGTTTTTACTTCCCTCGTATGTTCGATTAATTATTGACTACATTGATGATGATGGCTGTTTTATTTGTCTGGTTTGTTGTGTGTTTAAGTCTGTTATGTTCAATAGTTTAGTTTACAGAAGTAAAAAACTTTACTTTTGTTTGTCTTTACCTTAGGTATTATGATGGTTAGGTAAGGTTATCTAAATTTTTTTTGTTAAATTATTACTATGTTTATGTAAAAATTAACATTGTTATGCTAGAGACATGCTTGACAAAGTGTGAAATAGGTTACGTATTGGCATGCTATGTTAGTTACTTTACAGGTGTTAAGTGCGTACTTTGTTTATGTTGACTGCTATTCTTGCTTAAAATGTGTTAGGTTTGTTGTTGTAACTTGTATTTTTCTTTAGTTCAGTTTATTATTTTTTTTTTATTAATTTGTGAAAACTTGTTGTACAGACTTCTTTGCTTGCCCTCGTCTTACCGTGGCAGTTGGGTGGTCGGGCATTTTCTTGCTGGTCTGCGTGGTGTGGGTTTGTTTGTTTCTGTTGTGGTTCTGTGTGGGGGGTTTTTGTGGTTGGAGGTGCTGGCTTGGGTGTGTGTATGGTGGCTGAGCGTCAGTCAAGTGTGGTTTGGTTTGGTGATTTGTGTGGTGGGGGCTTGTGGTTGTTCGTGGGGTGTGTTATGTTGGTAGTGGTTGTGTGTTGTGGTTGGTGTGGTCTGTGATCCTTTGTTGTTTCGTGGTGGGTATGGTTTGGGTCCCAGGGGTTTGTGCTGTGGGTGTTGTGGTGTGTATTGTGTGTGTTTGGTGGTAGGTCGGTGCTTGGTGGTTCTGGGTGGTGTGGTGTGGGGATAGTGTCTGTGTGGGTGTGTGTGTTGGATGTTGTGTGCGGTGGGGTTTGCTGTTTAATTAGACGGGTGTGGGGGTCTTGTGCGAGCTGGTGTGCGTGTGGGTTGTGTGTGGTTCGTTTGATGGGTGGGTTGCGCAGCAGAATGTATGGCTGTTTTGTTTGTAGTTAGTGGACGGTAGTGGGGTTGTTAAGTATAGGTATCGGGTGGAGGGTGGAGTTGTGTATTGGTGTTGTTGCGTAATTGATGTTGGTTGTTGGTGTGATGGTGTTGGGGTGGGGTGTATTTTGGCGTTTGTGTGTTGGTGTTTTGGGTGTGGTTGTTGTATGGTGTTTGATGGTAGGTTGGTTGTGATTGTTGGGTCGTGGTGTTGTGCGTTTTTGTTTTGTTTGTTTTTTTATATTTTTTTTTTTTCTTTGTTTTGTTTAATTTGTTTGTGTAGTTGATTGATAGGTTTGAAGAAAAGTATATGGTAGGCGTTTAGGGATGAGTGTATGTGAGGGAGTAAGTATGGGTGTTTTGTATGTAGTGTAGTATGTTTATGTTAGGTAATTATTGAGTGAGTATGAGTGTGAGGAATCTAGTTGTATGTGTATAGTAATTTGTTCGATGGTGTTGTGGTGATGAGTAGGATGAATAGTTGGGATGATGAAAGGATGTGTTTGTGGTTGAATGTAATGTATATGGGTTTTATGTCTGTTAGATTTAGAAGTTGTAGTGATTGTAGTTATAACGGGTGGGAGAGATGAGTTTTGGTTATAGCGTTGTATGTTGTAGGTGTTGTAGGTGGGGTAGGAGTTGATGTAAGTGTTACGTGAGATGGTGTAGCTTTGGTAGTGGGGATGATAGGGTATGGAGAGATGTTGTAGTAAGGGTATGGGATTGGAGGTGTGGTAGTGGTGTTGACAGTTGGGTTTAGTTGGTGTGTAGGGGGATTCGTTGGGAGCATGGGTAATTTTATTAAAAGATTCGTATGTATTAACGGGAAGGGTTCTTGATAGGTAAGCGAGATTGTAAAGTGTGTTGTGAGGTGGATTTGGTAGGGAGTTAAGTGCGTTGGTGATTGGTGAGAACCTGTATGTAAGTATGGTAGTGGATGTTCTGTGTAAATGGTTAGGTGTGTTATAAAGTTTGTGGATAGAGTAGAGTGGAATATTGATGGAGTATATGTTATATATTAGTGGAGATTAAAGTGGATGTTAATGTGGTATAAATTATATTTATAAAAGGTTATGGTGGTGGGGTGAAAATTTGTTAGGGGGTGGATAAGTGATGTATGAGTATTAGTAAAGGGGATAGTAGTGTAAGATGTGGTATGTTGTTGGCGAAGGATAGTTTGATGATTGTATATGTGGAGAGAAATTTAGTGATTGTTTGTGTGGGGGTGAGGTTATAGATGGTCGTCGCATTTGTTCCGTTTTCGCTGTCTTTACTCTCACTTGGTCTGTCTGATCATTACACACGGTTATGGGTAAATTTTTGAGTTAAATATTACAGTCTTTATGTTAATATAACAGCGATATGATTTAAGAAAGTTGTATGAGTGTAAGCTATTAACGTCTTTGTAATGCTATATTAGTTAGCTTTATCTGATGTTAAGATAGTGACTGTTGTTTAACGTTAACAGTTTATTTATTGTTTTAAGATGTGCTAAGTTTGGCTTTGTGGGTTATATTCATAGTTAGATGATTACTGAGTAAGCTTTATTTACTGTTGAAACTTTGTTACGTCAACATATATTCGTTGATCTGTCGTCAGTAAAGACTTAATTTATGTTACAAGTCAGCACTTCTACTCAAAATGTGAACCTTAATCAATAGAATCATAGATCACAACTGGCAGAAGGGTGGCTGGGGCAATGGGGGTTGAATGGAGGTTGATTTAGTGGGATTTACTGCTTTAGGGTATGTAAAAAGTCAAATTTTGCTAGGTATAAACATAAAAGAATATAGAAATTTTTAATTTCTTGATGGTTCTGAAACCATTATTTTCGAAATCTACAGACCTCGAAAACATATATAAGGACATCAACATTGTTCTTATACGAATGATTTAATAACTAGGCCGCACCGGAGCCAGCAACCGTGCCGGATGTCAACTCCTACTCCTCCTTCTTCATTCTTCTTCCTTCTTCCTTCTCCTTTCCTCCTCATTTCCTCATTCCTCCTTTTTCCTTTCTTCTTTTCTTTTTTGCATTCCATGCACTTCTTCTTTTTTCAAAGGGGGACCCTCCGGTGGGGTCCCTGGACACCGAAACCGAATCCCAATTCCGACTCCGTCTCCGAATCCGACTCCAACTCCGTCTCCTTCAGCCTTTCTCTGAGTTTCAGTCTTCTACGATCATTTCAATTTTTTGGGGGGCAGCGTCCCCTCTTCCAGGGGAGACTCAGAGAAACGTATCTCGTCTCCGCGAGGATTACGTCGTCATATAGCTCAATCCAAATTTTAGCCCGATAACGTTAAGCCTAACATGGTTTCAGGACGAATTTGACCTTGGCGCTAAGGGGGCACCCCCCTTAGGGGTCCTAAGGTCACCAAAACTCGCGTGGGATCCGTTTATCACCTTCATAGAACATTTACCAAGTTTGAAAGCGATACGTTTAACTCCTAACACATGTAGATAATATACTCGGACTCAGAACCGGATCGAAGAAGAAACCTTGGCCGATCCGAAGTCGGAGTGCGAAAAAAACGATCCTTACAGGGTCGTTTTTTCGACTCAGATTCGATTTCCTTCGGAAATCGATTCTTCGACGTATAATAATAATAATAAAACATTGGTGGTATGTGCACGCACGCGCGCACGCGCGCACGCTCCGCTCCTCTCTCATGCGCATCGAACACTGGGTGATGATTAGTCCGTTAGCTTAACTCTGAATCTCGGGTTTCGGAAAGCCACAAAAAGGTTAATAAACGCGGGCTAAGCGGCTACGCTCTCGGGGGTGACCCCCCCTATATACATCCTACAGACTTGAAATTACACGGATTCGTCCTTATCCCATACCTAGATTATATTCCAAGTTTTAAAGCGATAGCTCTATTCCTTCATATTCGAAAAGGGTGGTAGTGGTCCGGACGTCGCGTTTACGGGAACATAAAATCCATCTAGGTTAGGTCTAGGTTTCCAGCATCGTCGATCCATCCAGGTTAGGTCTCGGCTTAGGACCCTACTAGTTCGTTATGATATGCTTTGTTAAGTATACGCAGAGTAAATCTGTGTACACTTAACAAATCTTATCATAACCTGAACTAGGATGGTCCTACACCGACCTCGAGGCCCGTTCAGTTTTTTTTTTATAAGAAAACCCTATGGGAAATTTTCAAACTTTAAGAGGCCGTAACTTTTTTTCCTAAAAAGAGAGATCATTGATTTTTTTTTATTCTTCATTACTATTTTTCTTAGAGTCTATGCTGTTTAGAGGTCCTTTCTGTAAACAATTACCTTGTTATATTTGAGAGTTCTAAATCCTACAGCTCCTCGGGTTCTCTCACTATTTCTTTGCCGATTTCGTTTTATTTATCTCCGTTTTATAAATTTCTAAGTTAAAACAGAAAGGAAATATGATTTACCTTTTATAAAAGAATTTCAAACTTTAAAATACGTTTTCAATGATTAATTTATTATCAAGTGTTTATTCTATTCAAGTTTTAATTTACACATCTTTGTCCTTTACATTTATAATTCACTCAAAACAAATACACAACGGAAAATAATATATTTTATAAACGTAATTCTTAATTAAAAGTTTGCTGAAATGCTTGCCAGCATTCACCATATTTTCATTTCATTTGTCTTTTATCAGCTGCCAGCTATTGCCAATCGTCCTAAAGATGTTAACAAATTTCTTACAAAATCTCTTAAAAACCTGAAACTCGACTACGTGGATCAGTATTTGGTTCATCATCCATTTGGATTAAAATGTGAGTACAACTTTGAAATCAAACTCTTCGTTAAGTGAAATAAGTTATAACGGTAGGACGGGCCGGAGCCGGTTCACGAGAACCATTGAGTTATTTTTTTTCTTTTAGGGAAGCGAACTGGTTGTTTACTCCATTTGTTTATTTAAACATGAAACGAATGGAAAGATAAGTTTTATAACAAAGCAGAAAACCAGTTGTTAAAATTTTGGCAGCTCACCACTGAGTAGGACCATATTCTAATTACAATAGTCTCACCATCAGATAATAAAAAATGGTTACTATTTGAGTCATTTTTGCTAGGAAAAAAATTTCGCTTAAAAAGCGAATGTTGCCATATACCCTCACTCCCCCACCTCTCCTGGTCTAGCAATGATACTATAATAAATTACCAATTAAGTATTCGCAATATTAAATTAATATATGACTAATGTCACATCCCTACTATGCTCCGAATTGTTTGATTGGTTAGAATCTACGGTTGTTAGAAGATGATCACTTTTATATTTTCAAGGGCGAAACTTTTGCATTGTCATTAACCTGTGAAAAATAGGTACAAAATAAAAATCTATAAAGTAATGATACGCAATGCAATAAAAGTTTGGTTAACGGTACTTGAAAGAGATAATGACGTGGACTTGATTTCAAGTCGTATTTATTTTCTAATATTTGCTTTCAGAAAATAAGATTAATAAAAAAAATTGGTAAATATTTTAACTGCAGAAAATTATTTGAACATTCTTTTAATTTTAGAAAATTTTCATAACCTTTTTTTTACCACTACTCTACCAAAAGCCTTTGCTTTTATAACATTCAGTAAGTCGCTTTAATTTTCTGTTAATATACCTATTAACATTAGAAATTTATCATTTTTACAAGAATAATAAATTAGTGTATTTCAGTCATGTTTAATGTTTTTTTTAATGTTTTTTTTTTGAAGGCCTGCAAACTAAAAACAAGATTTTATAACGAAAAATTGAAAATTACGCTCTTTTATATATATATATATATATATATATATATATATATATATATATATATATATATATA